>JAVTVY010002889.1:0-33138 GCA_036873755.1 Hanleya hanleyi | reverse complement strand
TAGTATCTTAAAATTGGCCCCGTATAACTACTTCAGATTTGATACCCACTTCTTTTTACAATGAATTTCACATAAAAATGTTTAAAATTGTTTTGTCCATCTTTGGATGTTATTTGACTTCGAAATGACCTGATAATGACTTCAAATTGCGAAAGTTGTCTTAGTATCCACCCTACCTTGAACCACACTGTATACAAATGTAAATATACAAACAGCACAAAATGTGAGAAATAAAACAGAATTTTCCCTCATTTTTGACCTCATTTGACCCGTAAAGTGACCCTAAAATGACCTCAATTCCAATAATTAACGAGCTAGCCATACCTGTGTTAAAGCCATACAGTACATAAAACCAATTTAGCGTGGATAGCCATTGGTAACAAACATCACAATGGAAATTAAGTTAGGAACGACTTTCACCAATTTTGATCTTATTTAACCCCAAACGTGACCCCGAAATGACCTTTAATGTCCAAAATACGGGTGGTATCTCCTCCCACCTTGAACCCTGACACACAAAGAACTAATTTAGCATGGGTACCCAATTGTTACAAACAATGCCATCAAAAGTTACATTTCGTATCCTTGGCCGGCCTACTATTTATTTATTATTTACCTATTTATTTATTTATTTATTTATTTATTTATTAACTTAGCGCTGGAAAAGATATTCAATAAACAAAGTAATGTACCGCGAAAGTCAAATAAAACATTGAGTTGATGGGCCGCGAAATCCGAATGGGAAGCGGCCCTTAAACTACAATTTCAATCAATCAATACTATTATGTGCAGCTCAGTTGTTCACCAGCTCTCACACTGATCCTACCCTATTAATGAATCCACTCCATAACCCCTGTCAATGTCAATCATCCAACCCTATGAAACTATATAAACACGCTATGTATAACCACAAGTCACTTGACCATAACTGACCCCATACAAACACCAGTCACGTGACTCTAAGTTATGTCATATAAACACCAGTCACGCGATCATAACTGACCTCATGAAAGTTATGTGCATCTCTCTTGTCGTAGATTCGACGTGGGATAAAGCCCTGACAATTCTTGTAAAGGTATAGGTCTGGATATGATGTTGAATCTGGGCTATCAGCGGTTTAAGGCATATCAAAATGATCTTTTCGTTTGTCAAACACGTCAGCCTGGGCGATCAAATCGACAGTCCTAGCCCGCTCAGTTCGTGACATAACGCGTTTTCTGTCTTAACATTTTTCAGGGACATCACTTGAATTACATGGATTTTTCCCTAAATATCAGGTTGTACATCTACAATTCAGTTGCCGTAATTGTGATAATATGTAACAGATGTGACAGAGCGCGTTAACTCTGCATGTAGTGTTAACGTTATATAGTGCATTCATGTAATAGGTACTATCCAAAATACATGTTTATTCCAGCTATGTGTGCCGACAAACCAGCAAACGGTAAGTCAATCTCGATCGTCAAGACGATGTAGTCATTTGACCATTGTACGAAAGCCGAGAGGGTTCTTCGAACTTGTAAAATTTGGGACCTTCTCGGTTTTCATATACCAATGACATCGGTTTGTATATTTCTCGAGCTGTTCAGGATTAATTTATGGGACCCAACCTCCTTTTCGTTCAGCATTGAAAGCGTTCAGGCAATTCACGATGACATCTTATAGATGAGTTGTTAAACTACCTATTTTGTTTAAAATATGCACACACGGCAGTCGCTATGGAGCTGAGGTTATTATTATATAATGGAGCCTCAACAAGTTCAGACCTCGTATTTAAACAATGCAAATGGACACTTATACCTTCCGGACTGGCCCTATTGTCAGACTATTAGCTCTTTTATTTGACTTTGTGATCGCGTTAATTCGCTCTATTGATCAGGAAATCAACACGAGAATATGTCTGGACACCAACTGTACGTACACATCTATCAACTAACTCTCCCGATTAACGGACCCCCAAGGGTTAAAGGGATTATGCAGTTTGATTGCTACGCAATATTAATATTTAATGTTATAAGATTTCAATTACATTCTGATAATGCCGCATTGTTATTGAAGGCCAAAGGTGAAACGGACCGGTTAACAGGTACCGAGCGTTTTGGCAAGATCTTGCTTGATTTCAGCAGAAAAGATCACGAACTTCAAATCAGTTATATCCATAGGGCGACAGGAATTTGGAATCGGCAATATTTTGATGGGTTTCTCAGTGGTATCATTTGACCCAGAGAGTTTTACCGCTAAATCTTGCATTTATTGTTTATGCCTGGATTATTTTAGTTAGCTGTGTTCCATTTCTTTGACATTAACTGAGAAGGCTTCGATCTGTCGGAGAACATCGACAGTATTCGGCAGTTTCCGGAGCAATCGGTCGCTATGTTTGTACCCTTTAGCAATATTCAACCTCGTCACCTAAAACCCTTAAATGTGGACACTAACATGGGATATTTTCTCGACTCGAAGAAGTTTAAAGGATTAGACGATGTTGGACATCCATCGGAATCTACGTTGATACTAGCAAATTCATGCCAAGTCAACCATCAAGGCTGTGTTCACCAGCGCCAGACCTCAGAAGATTGTACCGGAGACCCTGGGATCACGCCAGACAGACCGCATCCAATGGAATGTCTGAACGATTATTTAGGACAACCTCTATGTAAGTCGAATATCGATATGTTTTCCAATCCATACCGATGGGACAAGTGTTGGATTAGCTCAGGGCGGCAGATTGTATTTAAGAGCATTTCCAGTTAGCTGTTTTGCTGTTGAACATATGGCCTGTTGAAACTATGTTCCTGATCAATACGTATTTTGGGCGATGTTGTCGGCCGCACAAGACGAGAGCAGACTTGGGCTTTGACAGGTTTTTGACTTAAATGAAAATACTGAAAGTACTGATGTCGAGTTTCCGCATTCTCATGCTATCAGATAGCATTCTTCCTACAGTAGAAACACCCTCTAATTGCACTGGGGGGTTGAATGAGCGGCGCGCAAATTCTGCGCTTATAGCTCTCGACCAATCAGCATAGTTCGCTTTTAAATGAAACGAAGGCGGTGCAGCATGTCACAGCTAAACAAGACGTTTTCCCATGTGTTCGTATGTAATAATTTAGCATAATACTTGTTAATTCTGTTACAAGAAATACTGGATCGTTACAGACCGGATGCGCATGTGCGCGCGTTTTCTTGCACAGTGCAATCGGAGAGTGTTTTTGACCGACTTTTAGGAGGCTACAAACTCTGACAATGGGAGAATAGGTTTCCGTTGATCCATAAACTTGCGAAGTATGAACACCTAGCTCAGACCTCTTCTACATTGCTATAAAACCTGAAATCCGTGCCTGACTGTGCAGTGACCCGAGACTTCAGCTGATCAGCTACTGGTTCGTATAATTTCACTTTGCCCTATCCTTTAACACAGGAGATTATTTTGAACTGGTGATAACTAACATGATATTACACATATGAACTATATTTTCCCAGTATTCAAAGAAAGTGTCATTATGCTTAGAATAATGTATAATTTGGCAAATATTACATGAAAATATACCAGCCGTTCAAAATATTATCCTGCATTAAGAGATACGACAAAGTGAAATTATACGAACCAGTCACGGGTCACTGCACACATAGGCTCTTCTCTGTTCTCTCTATAATGCACAGAAGGCGAATTGGTTGTAACATTTGTAATGCAATATGTAAAAATGCATACTAGTAGATCACTGGCAAAGGGAGTCTGGCCAACTTTACTTGTTGAATCTGACAATTTAGTAAATCTTTGCCAATTCGTCTGAGGAGTTTGTAATCACAAATTCAAATGCCAAATTTCAAGATTTATCTCCCGTAAGTTAAGATGAGCAGGTAAGTTAAGCACATATAATCAACTCCAAGATTGTCATCTCCATGATTCTCAACTCCACGATTTTCAACTCAAGATATTCAACTCCAAAAATTTCATACCTCAAAACAAATGTGAATTGAACAACAACAATCTCAACTCGAATAGGGAGAACAGGACAGAATTGTGTAGGTCTACGTGCAGCTTCCAAATAATTTATTTAAAAGGGCAAGCATCCTCGACTCACGAAATAATAAGATGATAGCTAGGAATCTAAGAAAAAAATATCATCTGTTGATTCTTCTTACACTAAATCAAATTAACTTATTCATCGACAATTCAAGGGGTTATAGCCTAAAACATAACAGAAAATGTCACGGAAAAATTCATAAAAAATATCCGATAAATTACAACAAGAACAACCACAACAACAACTCGTGTTGCATAGCTCTCCGCAAAAAGTTAGACTAGACTGTATTGTTTTCTTGACTTCATAAATAGCCAGAGTCTATTTTATGACTTTATAATTTTTTGATGAGCGTATGCAATAAAGAATCCTGAATAACGTATCTCAAATTCAGTAGTCTGATTGTTAGCCGTTTGCTCGCTGGCCGTTTGGAAGAGTGAGCTGGACGACTCTGGGAATAGGGTAGGCCTACGAAAATCTCAAAATCCGACCAAAAACCCCATTACCAAAAGTCATTTCAATGATATGGCGTCACAGAGATGTCATCCCTCATGGATTGTTTTTAAATTTGTTTACATTTCGAGATGCCTGAACACAATCATGATTTATTTATTCTCTCGTGGATAGAGGTCTAATAATAGCCCATGCCCCAAAAATGGTCGGATGTTCAACACAAATATACGAGAAATATTTTTCTTTATTCACTTAGAATGAAGTTTTTACTACTTTACTTTGCATGTGTCCTCGAGAAAATGGATGCATTATCACGTCATAATAACATTTGTTTCATCATCAGAATATGGTAAAATGATTCAAATCAATGCCTCGCGCCCCTATCAAACTTTCTACCCTATCTCCGGAACGACAAATACTTCAGGGCTGACACTCCATGACTTTGCAGTTTATCATATTGGGGTCATTTTAAACCGATTTACCTATCCCAGCAGAGGATCATGGATAAATTCCAAATGGCGACCATGCGTGGTATCAGAAAAGTGATGTTTCCGTCATTTTTCTTAAAATTCCCAGCTTTCTGCAAAAGCGATTTTTTTTCACATAAGATTATTTATTATTTACTAATTTACCATGCGGTTTTCACGAAGTAAGCACGTGAGTATAAAAATCGAAAAATCCAACAGATAAATGCCTTTTTTGAAAATGACGTTACTGTGACGTCATCATGGCGGCCATCTTGGATTTTTTACTTTTTCAAGTGGAGCTTGACCCAAGGGTATTGTGTGGTAAGTTTCAGCTCCGTAGCTCAATGGGTAAGAAAACTTGCCTGTGGAAGATGGCCCTGCTTCATTTCGTGGGCTGGTATCGCCATGGAAGAGGGTGGATTTCAAAGAAGCCCATTGAATCAAGTAGAAAATCACAGTGATCAAATGGTATGAGAGTCCACGTTGTCTACGACAGCCACTGCCGAGCCTTAGTGGACAGGCCCTATAAAAAAAACATTACAATGCAGTAGGCCTTAGTGATCTTTAAATCGTCAGTCAGTCAGTCTCGTTGTTCGCGTGTAAATCATTCCAAAATATGTGCTGTAAAACCATTGGCTTAAGGGGAAGTTACTCTGATATGCTTGTTGTTGTTGTTGCTTCACATTAATTATGTGCACATGGGCTATAGCAAGTCAATGTGTTCAATATTTCTTTACTCAACACAATACCTTGGAGATTTTTTTGTCTTTATTTAGAGGGGGGGGGGAGCAAATCTTTCGCCTCAATAATTGACAGTTCACAAATGATTTTAAACATAGTATTAATCAAAACAAACACTCCTAAAGTTCATTGAAATAGTCACCTGTTTTGCATATTATCGAACTACGGTAACCTGGAGTATATGTATATAAAGCTTCAGCTTGCTGTGATTGTTATTCTCAAGTTAAGGATACTTTTGAACGGTGACATCAATTTGTTACAACAACAACAATGTCCGACTAGCGAATCCTTAAACATGCAAAAGGTAACAATATTTTATACTTCATTTCATCTGTAGATAAATGCCATGAAGACGGCAAGACGAATGATGGTAATTCGCTGAACAATTCGCCGCTGTTTGATTCGAGTGGAAGTAAACGCAACAGTGTAGAATGGGTGGAATACGACGACACAACAACGCGCGCTCGGTTCGACAGACCAATGGGAGCTTTCCATTGTATGGAAGATCATCAACCAATCAAATCTTCGGAATCTCTCCATCACAAGTACCTCGACTATATTTTCGGACATGGTGATATATTTTCGGAAATGCCGAAAAATTCCTACGATGAATTCGCTCCACACGCGACCAGTTCCTGCTGCAATGATCCAAGGTTGCATATAATGGACAGGAAAAGAAACTTGGACGCCGAGATCACAGACTTTCACAATCCTCAGACGTACAAAATGTTGAAAGGAGACAAGATGGCATCTTGCTCACTCGCCAATCCTCCTCTTTCCCGGTTTGATTCCCAGAAATCCGAAGTTTCAGACGAGCTCTCGTATGCATACTTAAGGAACGTTGAGAACTTATGGACTTTCGTATATTAGATCGGTTTTAATGGTGTGACTCCATACACACAGATACCTGTTCAGTTAGAGACTGATACTGTTGAAAATCTATATGTTTTGATTTCTTGGAAGGAATAAAGATTCAAGGATAGGAGTACTGTCTTTGGAAATAGCATTGACTCGCCATCCTCCCCACAGCGCATGCACGATTTCGCAGGCTCATTTATCATCCCTGCCTCCAATAGCGGAAGTTGACCTTCACTACGTTGCTATGACGTATAGGGAAAACCCCACGTACGCACGGTTCAGTTTGAATCCGGCCGAACAACTCCTTCAGTGTTGCACCTGAGCGAACTACTTTTCATATGTTCTGTCCAGATAAACAGGGAAAATAATTTTAACGCTAGGTCAACAAAGGTATTATGCAGACTTGAAAAGTAATCGAAATGTTCGGCAAACATCTATTTTATTACATATGAGGTCATTTCCGGCGATGTGCGCCAAGGGCCCGAATCCGGTCCAAAAATCTGACTGGTGGCTGGGGTATTATTAGACTCCCAGCAAGGTGGTTGTTCACTCACTTGTGAGAGACTTATAAGAGGGGTGGGGCGTTAATTATCCGCATTCACAGAGCAAGCAACGTATAAACCGCAATACTCTTCTTACATTGGCCACCAATAAATGGTGATGATCTGAAACCTACACTCATTGCCTCTCGCCATTTATTGGTGATGGCAAATCTCCTTCACCAATAAATGGTGATGAACTGATCCCCGTTGACATTTGCCATCACCAATAAACGATGAGGGACAGGCCCCATCTTCAATTAATGATGAATGGCGTCCTCTGCTGCGATGACGCAGATTCGTAGGTAAACGAAGACAAATCGCCAGTAATTTCATAATGAAGTCATCAAACCGGAAGTAGATAGCAAGTTTCAAGTGGACTACTCGCATTCTTTGAGAGACCGTCGAACGCATCACATCGTCACTATGTCGGCAGAAGACCTCGTTAGCGATGCTGATATGTGGAGCAAATTATACACAGACCAGACTAGAGCTTTGGTCAGATAAGAAGCCCGTGAGAGAAGGAGACTAGGCCAACCCTCACCCCAGAATATCAATAGTAGATATTCAACTCTCAATCCAAAACTTGAGAAAAGTAAAATTACATTCATGTCTCTAACTCAGTAAGTTGTCGAACGGGCTAAAGCAGAACTCGGCAGACAGCATCAGAAAGCCAGCGTCAAAGCATCACCAACAAATATATATACAATTCGGAAAGACTATCCCTCCAAGTGGCTCACTGTATGATACGCTACTATGACGACACTAGGAAAGCGATAGTATATAATCCACCACGATTATGATATAGCTCATTGTTGGCTATAATAATAATAATGATCTTTCTTTACCCTCGGTAGCCAGTTTGGCTATAAGCCAATCTTCCACTGGGCCGAGCACATTCATGCACAGAAACATATCTCACAATCATACATCTGGTTTTGCGGGGTGGGAGGAAAGCCGGAGTACCCGAAGGGAACCCCACGAGCACGGCCTGGGACCAGAAACCCAATCTCACATACGACCGAGTCGACGCCATGCGGAATCGAACCCGGGCCGCATTGGTGAGAGTCCGAGATGTTAACCACTGGACTAACCGTGCCCCCTATAACTAGCTATAACTATGACAAGGGAACATCAGTTCACTACTTATATCATGTCTAATGCATTTACGATATGTTTTCCTGATTAAACGCCTTACGTAGACATATGGAATCAAGCTACGCCCAATTCATGATTCACGTCGAGATTAAGATTCCGATACTCAAATCCGACTATCACAAAGTGATACACTGAACAAAGCTGAAACAACATACATATCAGATACCGAGAAACTCTTATACCATTTATTTACGAAGAAAATGGCTGACCCTACTGGAAGTGGAAAAACAATATGGATAGACGAATTACTATGAGGACTTGATAATTATATTGAACCCATCCCAGAGTGAGTGAGTGAGTAGTAGCGTTTAACGTCGTTTTCAACTTTGTTTCATTCATATCACGACGGTGCCTACATGTGCCAGAACACGAGAGTGCTCACAGTTCCTATTACCCTGGACACTGATCAGCCCAGCCAGTACAGCTCCCGGTCACCCATCCAAGTATTGACCCACAGAGCATTACCTATTGTTATGGTAAATGACAGTCTATATTTGGATTTGTAGGATAGGATTTGTTATAGAGGTATAGCCTTAAATCTGGGGCATGGCGGCTATTCCTATCCCAACTGTGAGGAACTTGATAACAGTTGACGATCTTATGACTGATGACAAGCAGAATATGAGAATTTCAAACCTGCTTACCACAGGATCTCACCACGACAACGTATCAGTTATTTCCATGGTACAGAATTCGTTCGTCCAGGGCAAGGCGTCCAGGGATATCGCCTCAAATTGTCAGTACGTCGTCCTATTCAAACACTCATTCGACAAACAGCAAGTTTCATTATTAGATCGTCGTATTTACCCGAAACGACTGGATTGCTTTATGAAAACCTACGAAGATACCATCTCTTCGCCTACGTCTGAAGGTTGAAATATACTCGAGGATAGTACAACTTATAAATCGAATGAGACTGGAACAACTACACAAGCTGGAGTTGGGCTATATTCGCGAACAATCCCACCCTGGTTTGAACGGGATGAATCACAACAGGGGTTCGGTAAGAGTGCGGAAATGAATGACGAGAGGAATCCACGTAAAAGGAAATACTCTTCAGATGATGAGAGTATTTATGAAGGGAGAATACATTCTTTGAATTGAACTTAAACTACTGATACGCGAAACCTATTAAATGTAATACGCGGAAAGAGATAGTTGACAATTCTTTTAAGTAAGAGTATAGCGATAACATCGAAGAGAGAAAACAACAGTATTTGAAGCAAGGATATGACGACGACGAATCGGGTGAAATAGCCAAGGACAATTGCATGCCGGCGATGAAGAAAACGCCAATCATAATACAGTCAAGTAATGAATTAGCTAAACCTGCAAAAGGATTATATTCATCAGAAAATTTTGAAACCAGCGAGGCACCTATCTGATAAGTTGACTGAGATGAATAGTGAGATTATCTATGATTTGCTTACAAGTTGGGGGCACTTGGGATAAGATTTTATTTATCTGTCTTGTTTCAGGCCAGATTATTAATTTGTCACTCACAAATTCATATTGATTTACTTCTGTACAACACTTGGTGCAAATGAAAGGTTTTGAAACACTATTTAGATATGAGCGTAACAATTTATAGAAATAAGAAAAGAAAAAAACAGAACAAGGTGCGATGATCAGATACAAATAAAGGAAAATTACGATTTCGAGATTCATGACTTCATAGTGACGAAGTTAAAGCAGTTACCGGAAGTCTGATTACTCTATCTTTAAGATTAATAGCCAAAAGCAATGTGTGGAAAATTTCAGTTTGATACACAGCGAACTAAAGAAAATATGGGATCCTCATTCGGCTGTAATGCTGTCATGACCGGAAAACATCTATATGAACACATGCTGACGTCAAACGGGCCTTAGGGAAATGATGTATCTGGTCTAGAATTAAACGAGTGAGATATCTCTTTAAAGATTATATGCCAAATGTCACCAAGAATGAAGTTAAAGAAACCGAGGAAATCGCCCTTGCCCCAAAATATGAAAACATTATTTCTTATTTCTGATAACCTGAGATCTGTGAACAAGCGCTTGAGTTAGGGCAGTTGCCGGTCAATGAGGGCGCTCCTAACAAAGCTAACTATTAGCCAATCATTGCTTCTCTTAGAAGGAAATCTCACAATCTTTCTAATTAATATGGACTACCCAGTCTTCAGAGCATTTCCCTCATAGCTCTCTAGATTTGTATCTAATACCGCTTATGCCGGTGATAGGGGCCGTGTGGTCATGTCATCCAAGTTGCCACATGAACAGGTACAATTAAAGCGTACCTGAGATACAACACATATCACGAATCGTTAGATTCTTAGTATGTGCTTCACAATAGGTTAACCAAAAGACTATACTGTGAAGTCATGTGGCTCTGTCAGTATGTGGGCACCTCTTCCCACTTCTCTTATATGCGTTGTAATTCCCATTGTTCTCAGCTATGTTCTAAAATGTTCTCAACCAATTTGCAGCGGTCATCATATTCAGTGGCGTTCGTTATGTTATTTGATGGTCTTCTGAAAGTACACCTTCATTTGACAGCAGCCTTCCTTTTTAAACCACAAGTGTTCTCATCAGCGACATTCTAATATCATTATCCCTAGTTGCTAGCGGAGTTCTAAAACCTTTACCCTGTTATAGGCCCTTCTTCCGGCTTGGTTACTTTTCGCGCCAATTGCCCACCATTGAGAGCATTGGTAATAAAACACACCACCAGGCGATCACGACTTCTCTTTCAAGGATGTTTGAAAAATAAACAACTTGAATTGCTCCTTCAGAGGGCCAGATTGTCCGGAGACAGAGCCTATGAAAAGGTAAAGATTTTAGAAAACCGCTGACTGAGAACACCGCTGTAAAGTGAAGGAAAATATGATGAATTAGGAAGATCCATTGACAAGAAGGCCGCAGCAAAATGGAGGTGAATGTTTAAAAAAAAATGTTGATGAACAAAACCGCCGCAAGACAAGGGGAGACTATAGAAACCCACTCAATAAGAACGCCGCTTTAAACTGAAGGAAAATATTGTGTGATACCACTCAACAAGAAGGCCGCTGAAATAGTCCTTGAGATGGTTCACAGAAAGGGTCTTAAATTTAGGTGATTTAGCACCCCCAAGAGTAGATTATTTGTTATATATCATTTTGAACGGTAACCTTTGCTGAAAAAGGGGGTGTGGCATGTTGCCGCTCTTTGAAAGTGTTTGATCATGATGCTTACTCATACTCAAGTTGATACCCCTTTTACAGACGGAGCACTCTACGATTAAATGGAAAATGTGAAATAATAGTAATCAGTATATCTATTAAATTTAAGAACAAGGGTCCCTGAAGATGTCAACGGTCAGGGCTCGGAAATAGAGCCCATACTTTCTCCCATTATGGCCGATTTCGACTTAATTGAAATAGTGAGTCGCAACAATTATTTTGAAAGTTTCAGGATGGGAAAGGGGTCTCAAACGTCAACATTGTTCATTACAGTTTGAGACAAGTTTCCCTTAAGTGTTTTATCATGATGAGTGCACATCTGCACGTTAATATCCCTTTCCGCAAGAACAGCCGGTGACCAAACCGAAAGTGTAAAATATTTATATCATGAACGGCATCTTCCCCGTTTCATCCATTCTATGAGTATTCTGTTTGAGCCCTCGCTCCAACTCGACCAATATCTCTAGGAGCAAATGTCACACGAGGTCATCCCAGAGCTCGAAAACAGAGCCCATAATTTATCCTGTGTATGGCCGATTTCGATTGAAATGACACAGTGAGCTCATTACATGTTGAAAAAGTGCTTATCATGATCATTGCGCTTGCGTAATTTAATTTCCCTTTCACCAAGAACATTGTACACAACACTCGACGGCCAAACAGAAAGTGTGAAATAATTATGCATCATAAACAACAAAGTCTCCAGGCAATTGCATATACGAGTAATCACTTCAATCAAAAGTCAAAGCCCACGCTGAGGCGATCCAGGACGCTGGGCACGTTAATTTGCCAGGCTTACATCCAAATGCACCGCTTTTATCAGGAAAACAACTATGACATGTATCACAGGATCCTATCCTATCCTATCCTATCTATGACAGAATAGCCTGCAGCCACTTGAAGGTCCACCTTGAATCCCAAGTGTCGCTTGGAAGAGGATGTTGGGTTACTACCCACAGAGGCTCTGAAAAATGTCAACATGCGGAAACAGCTGGATACATGACCGAAGATTGACGGTACACTTTCTTTTGATTGGACAAGAGCGAGGATGCTAGTCTGATACATGGACAATAGCATACGAGAATTGTAAACACATCCAAAGCGTCTCTCCCGGTACAGGTCCAGTCCTATGGTGGGGGGAGGGGGGGTGGAATTTGGCTTAATGTCACATTCAAAGTTGAGGGGTAAGTAGCCGTTTTGTCCCACGTGCGCATCTAATCCGGACGTATTTGCGCTTTCTCTACTCTCATGATGTCACAAATCATATCACTTCCAGCCCAAACTTCCCCAGGCGTAGCCTAAAAGCAAAGAGCTTCAATTCGACATTGTGCATGCCATAATTGGATGAGGTATACCTCAATATCGCCCAAACAACCCCTGTGCATCCGTAAATGTCCTTTCCCTGTGCTTACTTTACTACTGATGGCGTCAGCGTTGACGTCACTCCTTCTTCGAGCCACCCCGTAGTCTACACAATGAGCGCTTCAATATGACACCCCACTCTATATAGGGACCCAGGATGGCACGTATCTCACCCCAAATACTCCCCTGGCCACCTCTAAACTGCCAGCTTCCTCTCTTGCGTGTCGATTTCGCATGCGCAGCATGACATGAGCGGACAAACTCACCACTCCACTCAGAGGCTATGCCACGAGTGCTTCAAAATTGGAACGCACACGGCTCATTTAGCCCACGATTGAGCCACATAGTCCCAAAAATGCGCCCCTGCGCACTTCCGAACTGTACCTGTTCTACTACCGAACTGCACATAAGTTCATCTACCCCATGAGTGCTTCGAAATGCGACCCAACACGGCCTATTTGGATCATGGATGGCTCACCTTTACCCCCAAAAACCACCTTGTGCGCCTCAGTAACTGCGATCTTTCTTTTCTACTCCCCAACTGCGCATGCGCAGACTGACGCAACTTCCAGTAACATGCAGTTTCGCATAAAGATAGAGTCCTTTAGGGCAGCACATCATTTGAGGTTGCACATCATTGGCAATGTACAGCATTTGATATGACAGTACATTTATTATAAAAATATGATTTCTATGTCAGTGATGTTGAGGTGAGATTAAGAGGAACGATATTATAAAACTTGAAATGACGATTACATTTTTGGTTTCGAATGTAAGGTTATACATCTCATTTCGTGTATCTGATGAATACATGTGCATGTATAGTATACCATACCTTCAACTACTGGTATGTAAACTTATCTCATTTATACTCATGTTACAGAAAAAAACGCGCATGGGTTCCTGCTTATCGCGACAAAATTGACGATGGTTCACAGCCAGACAAAAGTGACGGCCCATCACCTTTTCCATGGTGATCAGATCTGCTGGCTATCACGTTTAAAAGGTGATGAGGTAGAGCCATCGTCTTTAAATGGTGACATCCATCAGCCAATTAGGGCGATGATATTTCCTCATCACCTCAGACGTGATGGTCGTCATTTTTAACGGTGATCATAAAAAAGGTGACGGTTCTAACTCATCACCTTTTCGGGGTGATCGTTATCACCTTTCGTCTGGCTGTGTTTGCTGAGGGGGTGGGGATCAACCTTTGTTGGATAAGCATCCTGGTATGCAAATCATATGCTTCAACGTCATTATCTGTTTATAGTCCTCAAATTTCTGGTGGTTTCTTTGTTATTTGTTGGTACCGGTAATGTAATATTATAGTTCCCATAGGTTCATTTGAATATATTTTTTTTTCCAAAATGGAGATTTTTTTATGAAAAAAATGTATTAATCATTAGGTCGTTTATAATAAGTTACCGGTGTATGTCAATTGCCAGTTACTCGCCTGTTTACTTTTGTTACGAATTAATAATTCAGGATTGGTCGTTTTATGTTGCAGGATTTGGCAGATGTAGAAGTGTACTGTCAGTGGGATGTGATTTTGCGGACAATGCTTCTGGATGGAGATTAACATGCTTTCCATTTCAAATTACACAGAACTTCCGAAAATAACAGACTGAATCGTTCATGTGTGATGTTATATTGTGCAGGATACTGGCGCATTTTACGCAGGTCTTCCAGGGTGAAGATTTTTAATAGAGCTGAGTTACTTATATCCTACATGTTTGACATGGATTTCACCAAAATATATCCCCTGTACATGTGTTCATGGGACGAAAGGCAAGTAACATTCGGGGAACAGTTTAACTTTGTGGGAACTTGGCAATTGTGACGGTACGGGACGCCATGTACATGTTTGTCTGATGTTGGTTTATTCTATTAGTTTTATACGGATGTTCAGTTTCACTTGTCTGTAATCTTGTCCAGACATTTTCTAGTATAAATTGTATTGAGAAATCTGATTTGACCAATGTAGCTTGCTGATTTTTTGCAGGTTGATTGTGAATACAATTAAAAATGTCTCAATATCTTGAATGATTTAAAATAAATATATATGTTAATCTCAGTTTGTTTGTTATTTTATGTGCATGAATTTGAAAGTGACTTGATTAAAAACACTAGTGTTTTAATTATAAACATTCAAAGTGTTTTTAAAGTGGGGACAAGCTCATAAACACTTCAAGTGATTTATTTTAAAACACTTTTGAGTGTTTAATTTTAAAACAGTTTAAGTGTTTTGTTTTGAAACACTTGAATTGTTTTGCATTGAGACACTTCAAGTGTTTTATTTTAAATCACTGCTGTTTTAAGGCAAAACACTGTATGTGTTTTAAAACAGAGCACTTCATATGTTTTTAAAGTGGAGACAAATATGTGATTATAAAGTGTTTTAAATCACTTTCAGTTTACAGTGTAGGAACAACTGGTGCGAAATTTGGAGCACTTTTAACCTTATGTCATGTTACGTGAACTATATAATCACTTTTCTGACAAATCTATTAACAATTTAATAGTTGGAGTATCATTTACAGTATGGAACACCAGAATAATTGTGGTAAACCTTCACATTTATCTGCGAATAAAATATATAATGACAAATGTTTCCAATCATACACATGTAATGCTACATAATAATGTGCACTGGTAAAGACTGTGACACCACAAACTGATCAAATCTCAATTTTAATTAATATAGTAATTTAAATGCGTGGGTACAAATATGTTTCGTGCAAAAGCTTTAGGGCAAATCGTAGGATGTGAAATAGGGTAGACAGATAGACGGACATCATTGTGGCGCTTTAAAAAAGCAGCTGCAAAGTGCGAATAAATACTTACGAACAATGAAACATTGATACGAATTAAAACACCGCTCAATATGTGAAAGCCGTTGCAAACTGAGACTGAACATTTAAGAACTCCGCTCAATGTATTACTATATGATAATTACGATTTAGTATTGCATTATGTCACTCGTAATTATGACATAACTATATAAAAAAAATAGCTTCGCAATACCAACTAGCTTATGATTACCACTTCCTGGTTATCTATATTTGTCCAAGTTAACCAATCACCTAACAGAAGTAGCAAAGTGATAGCCGGAAATACACAATTGACTGGCAGGAACTGACTGTATTAATCTAATGGAAATAAAGATTTTAAAGACATATCTCCATGTATATTCAAGGATTCTAATGGCAAGTGGATAGTGTCATTGCCCATATCAGGGACATTTTGAGCTTAAACTTTATGATGTTCATAACATCCTTGCATCTATGTAACATCTGTATACAAGATCAGATCCAACCAAATAGGCTATCAAATCCGAATGACTCCTATATGGTTGGACGTAGGGGACAAAAATCGACATTTGGTGTAGACACATATTATTAGCCAATCACAGAGCTTGTTTACGTGTTGACATTCATTATATTGCATCCACATACGATTTAATTCGATATCATATCGAATTATTTTATATCCGTATACATATCATTTAGATACTGCATCAAATATTTCGATGCTACATCAAATTAATTTGTATCCCCATTCAAATCATTCAGATACTGTATTGAATCAATTTGTATCCGTATACATATCATTTAGATATGGCATCCCAATATTTAAAGTGTGGCTGGCCGTAGGGCACAAAAATGAACATTTGGTGTAGACACAGATTATTAGCCAATCACAGAGCTGTTTTACGTGTTGACATTAATTATTATCTGTCTACACATAATTTACTTCGGTATCATATCGAATTATTTTATATCCGTATACATATTATTTATATATTGCATCGAATATTTCAACGCTACATCAAATTAATTTGTATACGCATTGCAGATGATTTAGAGACTGTATCGAATCATTTTGTATCCGTATACATATTATTTATATATGGTATCCTAAATATATTTCGATGTAGCATCGTATTGAACCAATGAAATCGTCGGAATTATAGACACCATAAATCACTTCCACTCCTATAATCACTACAGCCAATAGAATCAACTTTTATGAAAAAGTATGCAGAAAATGCTCTCTGTCTGCACGAAACATGTTTCAGCCTTTCCGTGCTGAAAATCGGAGTTGAAAAATGGCGCGGTGTCATTTGTGGCCACGCGTGGAATCTGTAACGCACGTTGTCATTGGTTGCACTATTTCTACAGGAAACAGAACAATTTGTAGCGGAAGCGATTACTGTCACACATGAATGAATTATGCACGACATATATGATTTCGAGATATGATGAAATTACCTTGCATCCATACATCAAACTGTTATCTGATTGACTGAAATGCGTCTACATCAAATAGCCATTTTGGTCCTCTGTGGCAACCACACTTAAAATATTGGGATACCATATCTAAATAATATGTATACGGATACAAACTTATTCAATACAGTATCTAAATGATTTGAATGCGGATACAAATTATTTTGATGCAGCATCAAAGTATTTGATGTAGTATCTAAATAATATGTACACGGATATAAAATAATTCGAATTCGATTTTTTTAGCCCTGGACGAACCACTGGGCGTTTATTTAACGATCCCTGTTTACATTATCCCCTACAACGCCAGGGGTTGTTGTGGGTATATGGTGCACTTATTTTACATTGTAACAATACATTATCACAATATACCAATAGCTATCACAATAGTTAGATTAACCCTGCTATGCTTTGCCCCTTACATGCAGATAAATATCAGTATACATGTAGTATATTATAAAGATTGTATAGATTTCTTGTGCTCTTTAACTGTCAGAGCTTGTCAGGCGTCCCCATTTCAGAGTAAAAGCTGCCATGGAGTTATTGTTAAAAGCAATATTTTTTTCTAAATTCATAATCTTCAAGATATAAGCTTTGGCGGGCGCCCACCTCGTTTGATGTCACAAGACCTGCAGTTGTATATGTAACTTTTTACAGCCAGGACCATTTGACTCAGCGGATCTTTCAGAACAACATGTCCGAGAATTACGTCTGTGAGACAGATATCATATCGAGGCATATTCAACTCTGCTGTCCACCGTTGAAAGTTTCCCCAAATCGCTTTTGCAAACCTACATGTCCAGAATAAGTGAACAATTGTTTCAGTACTATCTGTGCAAAATGTGCATTTATCCGAGTTTACTTTTCCCCATTTCTGAAGTAATGAATTAGTTATCAATATTCTATGGATTATTTGAAACTGAAAGTATTGCATTTTTACTTCTAAACTTATGTTCCATATGTTTTTATAGATTTCTCTCCAGTTAAATGTTGTTCCTTGTGCAATTTGCTCCAAATCATTTTGCCATTTGATTTGTATATTCTCAGGTTTAATTTTTCGACTTTCTAGCATCAACTTGTAAATAAATATTGAACTTTCCTGATTCAGCAGTTTACGTTTGGTTACTGACATTTCCAAATGCGTTGACTTGGTAATACTTTTGTTCTGAAGTTTAATATTCGCGATAAGAGCGAAATACATGAGAACATTCGTGACGTTCACTTTATATTTTCTTTTAAAAGAATTATAGGACAGAAATTTACCATCATTATCGAGTAAATCGTTCACAGTTCGTATGTTATGTGTTGACCATTCTGCTACTTCTGGCCAATCATTATAGCGCGCAAAGTCTAGAATCAAGTTGTTGGAGATATCCTTTCCTGCGAACTCGGCTTTGATCATTTCAGCCCAGCCAGTGACTACATCTTTCCAAAATGCATTTTTTAATCTCGGTATTAATTCTCTGAGACCTAGTGGACCTAAATCCCAAATATGTCTACCTATGGGAAAGAAAATATTGTCTAACAATTTAGAATAGAAGTCGTCAAAATGTGCAACTCTTTTTATCCACTTTACTTTAAGGTATGCCGAAAAGGTGGGGATATGGGTTAACGCGACAGATAATAATTAATGTCTACACCTAAAACAGCTCTGTGATTGGATAATAATATGTGTCTACACCAAATGCCGATTTTTGTCCCCTACGGCCTACCATACTCGTGTCGCTTATTGTCTCAGTCAATGAAATCCCGTAGAATTCCCGGCAAGAATGGAAAATTTCAGTGACAGCTGGTGTGTAGTGTCCAATCAGCTGTTCGCGGAGTTGAGTCGTTTTGCGCATTTGCTAGGAGAAACAATCTCGGTGACACAGGTGACAAGTGGCAAAACAGATCATTAAATAATAATTTCATTTCACGGGTTTATATGACAGCTGTTATCACACTAAATATTCAATCAAGAAGTAAATAATTTAGAGATGCTGACTATAGATAAACAAAATATGCAGATTTCTTTTGTAATTCTAAACATTTATTCGTGTTGATATGTACAAATACAGGTCCGTCAAGGCTACAACAAAGCACACACAAACAAATGTCACAAGACTTACAAAAAAAAACTAAATGAATAAAAGACAAAACCAAGGAACATAATCAGTAACGTCACAAACAAAAAAGATGAGGAAATACCCTCAAAGAGTATTAGATGGTATAACTAGACAGGATCTTAAGTAAACTAACTATTTGTTACTTTAGTTCCTCGCTTTAATGGTTCCCAACAGCCCACTGGAAATGTATTGGGAAACAAATATGCTCTCATTCCAGCAAATTCATATCTAATTCCCTCCAAAAGCCCCATTTACCAGGTCATTTGTTAAGCTTATAGCTCAGGACATAAGTAGTATAGGAAGTTGAAATCTCATCGCATATTTGGGGGTGTGGAGGAAAATGCGGCGTAAAATGCCGAGACATGACATCACAAACCTTGACCTTGGACCTTTGACTTCCGCATGACCTTCACCCCGGAAGAGATGTCACCTGAAGTTCTTCATGATGGGCGTTTGTGAATCATCCGGTGTGTATCTGCGCATGCGCTGTCAGACCATATACCCCACGGATGTATTCTGTGCTTAGCACTATTCTGAACAAAGAAAAAGAACAACAACAAGCATGAAAGTCCAATCATTTTATTATCCCCAATGGCACAGCATCCTCCAAGCGGGGAAGAACGCTATGGGTATGTATTCAAGCTATCGCCAGTGGGTCTGTCAGTTTGGTCACGTAAAATGTCACATTGGTCACCTTCTCCACAGTCCATTGGGTAAGGGGGTTTGTTTCTGTCCCAGGTCAACAGATCTAATGTCTCGACTTGGACCAATGCCGGTGTGGAGGCTAAGAATGTCCGATGGCTACGAGTGTCCGGCTCCTATCTTCTAACCCAGCTAGGACATTTTTCTCCACATTGGAGATAAGTGTCCGTCCCCAGTTGCAATAAAACAGGACATGGAAATGGACATTAATCCCGGGACATTCTTAGCCATCACACCGGCTCCAGCGAAGGACGTCCCGTGATAGTGAAGCGTTGGTCGAAGACCCGGATGTTGGCGCTGGTGTAGTAATATCGGTAATCAGTAATTGCTCCGTCTCTTTATGACGTAGACTATACCCGAAGCTCATATTCAAGTAGAAGGCCTTGGGCTGATCTTCAAGATAGCTTCCATACGGCTCCGTTGATATGAGAGGTGGTCCAGGCGGATATTGTACAGATCTAGCAATGGACGATGACGGTGAAAACATTGACGAATGATGGCATAGTGGCGTCGATATATCTCGCTTACGGGATGGGCGGCTGGAAGGTCATCCGGTACGGTCGGTGGATCGCCCACGAAACACACACCATCGCTAGTTTGGCCTGGGGTGACTGGATGGATAAGTTGGATGAGCGGTGAATCGACCTCTATGGGTTCGGCAGATGGCACACGTGGATCCATTTCCATCAGGTTAGAGTCAACCCATACCTTCCCATACAAGCGTTTTTTAACGAATATTTCATGATTCCGAGAGTGAAATGAATCTTTTTGACGAAAAAATATCCGTATAATGCCGCTACAAATCCTGAGATAGTTAGAATTCTATAATATGCAAAACATTTCCTGAAAATTCACTTTTAGGTAAAAAGTGAATGTGCGTGAATTCTGTTAAAAGTGTTATTTTTATTTCCATTTTCTCACATGGAATGCTTGCACCTACTGACCAAACTATGCGTTTAAGAATTTCATCATCGGCAAAATTGTTTTGTAGAAGTTATTCACAACATCATTTTTTCTGCCGAACTGTGAAATAAAGTTTTATTATTTGACGCATATTTTCATGTTACTTTTTCAAAGAAAATACACCGGGAAAGTAGCAAAACTTGCGCGTTTGAGGTTTTTTCGAAATAAATTAATTTATGCAAAACCTTGAATGTAAACTTGCCAATGTTTTTTCAGAGATGCGAATAGATATTAGTGTCATATTCCATCTATCAATTTATCATTAAAAGTGCAACCGATCGTGGTATTATCAGATATTGACATACCGAACTGTGACGGTTGGTCCTAACCTGTCCATGGCCTGCATCGATCTGCCTAGGCTCGGGTGATGTGACAGTTGGGTTGGTAGCTGGATGCATCTCAGAAGATGGTGGTCTGTCTATGGGCTTCCGCAAATGCGACTCAGGGTGTCGTATGCGTTGGTGACTCTAACTGATACAGCCTTGGAAACCGTTCATGACGCAGTAAGTCGGAGTAAGTCAGGCAGGGCAGTTGAGGTGTCCCCACAGACCTCACATGGATATTGTGTGGAGGTATCATGGAAAGATAACTCGTGACGAAGTAGGTCATGCAAACGCGTATTTGGGGGATTTGGAACAGAGCGTACAAGTAAACATCTTGGCGTAGTGGTTGACAATGGGTCTGCAGAGACCACCCGCCTGCTCGTTTTTTTCCACCAGCGATGACGAAATGATTTATAAATAGCACACGGGTTTATTCCAGAAAATTCCACAATAGCTTCTGGTCATCGAGAATATAGAACAGCAGCGGAGTTTACGCGTCCATTAGCCAATGAGAATGCCACGTTTATTGCGAGGTGCATCCTCGTCTACGCATTGGTCATGGGAAAATTAACCAATAGCCAGCCTACACTTGAAGTGATTATTCTGATTGGAGGAGAAATTCCAGAACATTCCGCGATGGCTTATAGGTTATAATCCTATAATCCAGTGAAAGATAGCCTATGGATATATGCAGCGAGGGCGGATATATATTCATCTATGGTATTATTTTATATATTCATTGTTCTTTCCGGTATGGGGTTTGGCATCTTATTTTTTTCTACCTCGCACTGTATATAGAATACGATTGGAGGGGTCTCGAGACCATAGGTTGATTTTGTTGGAAAGTTCTGATGAAGCATGCGCAATACGCCGGCAGATCGGAGTGAACGTTTTGGTCGACACATACCGGTCCGATTGGGTTGTGTGAGGTGTCACAGTGAAGCACTCGTGGGGTGTGTACAACTGGATGGGTGTGAGTTGAAACATCGTCTATCTGCGCATGCGTAGTAGAGAAAGGATATTTGATTGTATTTTTTGGGTTCGGGATGATCCCATATTGGTCCGATTTGACTAGTGTGTAGTCTGTTTTCATCATTCTGCGCATGCACAGAAAGGAAATTGAGGAAAAGAGCATTCGAGTGGATGTTTTGGGGTCAAAATGGACCGATATTGGTCCGATTGGGTCGTGTGAGATGTCATAGTGAAGCGCTCTTGGAGTAGCGTCGCACTGGATGGGTGTGTAGTCCGGTTTCATCATTATGCGCATGTGCAGTCTGGCAGTAGTATAGAAAACGGGCATTTTGGAGGTGCGCAGGGGTCTGTTTGATCCATAATAATTTTATAATGTTTAATTTTATAGTGTGTGTATTCAAAGTTTACGCTTGTAAACATGGTACTACATAAGTCACCTCTTTTTATCTGTAAACATGTTAAATATGAATGGTAATAACAAAAATAAAGAAATTGTCATCCACATCTCGTTTTATTCATCGTCAGTGATCGTGCTTCTGCTTCTACACAGGCTAAGCTTCTTACGGTACACATTTTGTTATTTAATTTATAACCTTACCGAAATTCGTAATTACTGAGATGAAAATTAGTTAAAATATGGAATAATACCCGTCCTTCAGAATTAGAAAGAAAGTGCCCCCCCCCCCTCCCCCTAGTGAACTTTTCTCTGCTGCTCCGAAACGACGAAACCGGGGAGGCTGAAAACTTGGTGACTTTAAAGCTTATCTTATTAGAATCACTTTGAGCCTAATTTCATATACCCCCGGGCAGAGGATCATGGGTACTTTCAAAATGACGGCCATGTTGTATCCGCGAAAGTCGTGTTTTTCAATCTTTTCGCTCCATTTCTTCACATTTTCCTTGCCTAAAAGGCCTTGAAAGTATTTTATTTTTGCAAAACTAATTATTCTCAATTTTATTTGATTTTTTTTTCGAGAGAAAAATCTGAAAAATGAAAATTTCGAAAAATCAACCCCAAAAGGCCGAAAAATGGCTTCCAAGAAGATGGCGGCCATCTTGAATTTTTTTGCATTTCCCGGTAGAGCTTGAACCCAAGATACTGTATGGTAAGTTTCAGCGCTCTAGCCTTAGTGGTAGAGAAAATATATAGGGAGGGCACTTTCCGCCCCCCCCCCCCCCCCCAGGCTGCGATACACCCCAAATCGCCCAGGCCAGGTAGGGTTAAATTTTAAGGATTTTTTTTTCCAGTGTAAGACCAGTCCTTACACATGGCTCCACTCCTACAGCTTGCGGCAGGATATGCCTTGTCTGGAGAAGATGATTTACCGTAAACTCCAGGTCAGCCAATCCCTCCCCATCAACCGGGTCAACACTTGTTTGCGAATTTATGCTGGAGGTGGACGTAATGTCTAAGTATATGCGGTCATCTGATGAGGGGGGAATCGCAGACTGGATAATTTGGGGAAGATTTGTTTCAGATATGATGCCAAGTTTTGTACTCAATCAGTTTCATCCACATGCCTAAGTCGTTTAAGCGTAATTTGTTAAAATTTGTTAAAGTTTGTGTTCATATCATTTTGTCTCCTTTTCCTAGAATTTAGTCTGTGTGCGATAATTAAGCTTTACGGAACGACTTGATTGTCCGAAAATTGGAATGACAAAATACCCAAACCAGGCCTGACGGATAGTCACATATATGTATGTACAGATTGCACTCAATGAACATTAAATGTCCTTTATAGACTCCCTTCCCCTCCCTTCTACAATACGTCTCTGGAAACATACTAAGCAGCTTTCATTGGCTATAATAACCGTACACATGCTACGTTAATGTTTATAGATAGATTTATTGCTCAGTTTTGTCCATAGGACTAAAATGCATATACATTAAGACATACATTAAAACAAATATAACATGAGTACATTAAGACAAAACAATTAAGACACTAAAACAATAGGACATTAAAAGAAACATCATACAAGAAACATAAAAACAATATGAAACCATCACAGACAATATCACAGACAATATAAACAAAGACAACAAAATACATTTGAATACATCACTGATGATTTAGCGTTCTCGTGGATGCCTTGGGTTATACTTGTGATGTCATACATGGGCTAAGACTGCTGTACATTAAAACATATATAAGAATATCTGGCTACTTCTTTAGTTATCACAGGATTTCTACCAGACAGCAGGAACAGGAATAACTCGTGATCTGTAGGCCTGCTTAAAAGACAATCTATATAGGGGTTTACAGTAGACATTAGTGCACCCCTTTCTCCGTTGAATTTGTGACAGTTTAACAGGAAGTGTTCTTCGCTGTCAATTACCTGACATTCTTTACACAGTCTTGCTCCAACTGAATCTTTTAAGTATCTTCCACGTTCAATGTTTAACCTGTGTGCACTAATGCGCAATTGAACCATGGCAGCACGGTGTTTCTTGTTAGGGATGGTGAGTATGTTCATTTCCGCTGTATAACTATTTTTAATTTGTTTGTATACTTCCAGTTTGCTAGAGTTATCTAGCTCCCTTTGCCAAATCTATGATGTTCCTGGCTACCAAATGGCCGTGAAATACACATTCCGGTTGTTTACTGTCTCGGGTTTCTTTCTCAGGTCTACCATGGCTATACATGCATCCTGGCCAGGTTTACCCATCACCATGACGGCCATCGCATCAAAATGTTTCTAATCCACGTTGAGCGTTTTGACCCGTTTTGATCACCCGCATGACACCGCAGCTATCTTGACAAAGTTCCATGACCTTTCAACCAAAACTGTGCCCGTTCAATGACGACATATATAAATAGGCCTATATTGGTCACATGTATAACAAGTTTCAATTTTCAAGTTTATTGCACAATCATACCGCAAGAGCTAATGGCAAGTACATACAAAACAATTTCACAAATACATATTAATTATCATTAAACAGTATATAACTACAAGACAAGACTACAAAAAAAGAAGCAAAAAAAAAGAAAAAAAATATACAAAAAATATTAAAAAAATATAAAACATCATATACAATACAATTTATGAAGCATAGATCGTAGCAAGGATTTCATTTAGTTGGGAGAGACAATCTCTGGGACCCCACATACGGGAATTCCGCTATAACTTTAATAGTTTGCGGCACCTGTGACGTCATTAAAAATAAGAAACAGTCTTTTTTGGACATTTTCTCAATATCTGCTATATATTGCCGGGCTGTGCACATTGGACCAAAGACGTTTAACATGTGAAATGTATGTTTCATGTTCCTGGTCCCCATTGGGCGCAAACTGCTCTTTTCGATATTTATTTTTTATTTATTCATTTATTTATTCTTTTTTTTATGCCTTGCGTCAATTCCCAGGTATTTTGATGATATTTCAGGGCCCACGACGGCCCCCGCCTCCCGAATAAGTGAAGGGTGCCCATTATTTATTTTAGTTTACACTGTCGGTTATACTGTCTGTACCAAATCTCATGGCCTTTCGACCAAAAGTGTGGTGTAACAAACAAACAAACAAATATATACAAACGTAAATCATAGTGATAGTGCACCACCAACCACCATTTGTCAAGGCGAAGGACGGACTGTGTGTGTAGTATTTCACCAGTGAAGATGGCCATGCATGTACATCAAACTAGGTTACTCTTTTGCGCATTTTGCCATCTTTCTTTCTTCTTAATTCTCTATTCTTACTTCTCTGTGGCGAACTCTTGTAATGATGGTATACAAAAGCATAGTACATGTTACAACTTTAGTATATCATGTTTCGGGACTGACCAAACATTTCAGGTAATTTCCTGGTATGTAATCGCTTTGATTACGGCTTAATCCTTCAGAAACTTAGAGAAAAAAAACCGAGAGAAGAATGCCATTCAATCAGTTTAAACAACACAGGATGATGTATACTCTATCACAAATTATAGCCTAGTTGTTTAACTTCGCCACTGTGGAACCTATAACAAAGAGGATAGCGGACTTATCGCTTCATTTATCTCAAGGGAATGCAAGTCAAGTGGTTAATGGCGGATTAGTTTTGCCGTTTTGTTGAAGACACAATATTATAGACAAAGATTACCACAAAAGTTCAAACGTTTAGATTGCAAATAATCCGATTTTTTTATACTAATCGGGAAAACACGGATTTGGCACACTTCAATGACTTTCAAGGAGTTACTAAGCTGCATATAGACTCCTGGCGACAAAATTGATAAAGGAAATCACAGAGCGTCGAAAGGCAAAAGCTGAGCTCAGGTATGAGCTGTGGTGGGCAAATATTTATTTTATTTTCTCACAGTATTAGCTTCATGAAATCATGTTTCGCTTCGTTTGAATTCGATGGGAATTTTCTCACTCGATTATGACAAAGACTATTATTTTGTGGTCTCTGATTATGATAATAAACCAATAATGTAACAATAAAATTCGAGATTATAACATATTCTAAGGAAAGAGTTGGGGTGTTTTGTCTCATGTCTATCCTATGAACAGTCTGGCAGGCTTGCAGGATTGTCTTCCGTCTATCGCCCTGAGATGTTTCACGTGACTGCCTATCTATCCCCCTAAAGAATCCCCCCCAAGGCAGAGAAAGATAAAACAACCGATAGAGTAAATCGGAAAAACGTTTATTTGTATTGAACATTCTGGTAAGCATGAGGGGCATCCTTGCTCCTTCACGCTCCCCATAGAATAAATATGTTAGTGACGTGGCCAAGCTTAATGAACCTTTCGATTGAAATGCACAGCCAGAAAAAAGGTGATACTTATCACCCTAAAATGGTGATGACAGCATCACCCAAAAAAGGTGATGAGTTAGAGCCATTACCCTTTTCCACCATCACCTTAAAAGGGTGATGGCTATCACCCTAAAAGGGTGATCAGCAATGAGTGCAAATTTTTATGTTATCGCCCTAAAAGGGTGATGATCATTACCCTAAAAGAGTGACGACCTGAGCTATCATCCTAAAAGGGTGACGACATTAGCCATCACCCTTTTTCATCACCTTTAAAGGATGGTGAACAGGCATCATTACCATAAAAAGGTAATGGGCCATCACTCTTTTTCTGGCTGTGTGATATATTTAAGGAAGTATTTATCCATCAGGTTAATATAGAAAAGAATTGAAAAGAATGAGAGCTAGGTCACAATACACGTTATGAAAATATTGCAGCCATATTCCCATAACACTGAATGCATAGGAAAACTTGACTTTTTTTCTTGCTTGAGGCTCATTAAATGAAACTTTCTCGGGTCAAATTTCCCTCTTTTTGCTATATAATACTAAAGATATATAGTTCTTGTTGAATGTGTAATAAAAACAGGGGGTCACCTTGATTTCTCAGAACTATAAGTAGCGGTATAGCCGATGAATTGATCCTTTCCAGCTCTATGTCCATTAGGGGGTGAGGATGGGGAATCAGCGTGGAGATGAGGAATATTCTTGCAGGTTCATCTATAAGCATTTAAACCTTTGACTTTTTGTTGAAAGTCGATACAGATGGACAATTTTGAGGTGTCTTGACACTTCTGTTAGAAAATTCAGTCTCAAACCACCATGTTATAGCCCCATAAGCGGATGGAAATGAACGTCCTCTACTCCTTTAATATTTAAATTATTTATGCTTCTGAACATCACCATTTTCTTGACGGCGAATATGACGGTGGAAAAAATTTGCGAGAAACAACAAAACAGGCAAAACAAACTGTTTACATAACGAAAAATTCTTGTTTCATTGCTCGGAAATACCGTAGAACGCGTTTCCTGCCGTCTAACACCCCTGGAGCGTCCGGGGCCTAGGCGGCCCCAGCATGCACCCTCGCCTTCTTGTGCTGTGATAGTGGCCCTCAATCACCAATTGCTTCCGCCGTGCCAGAACGTATCGGGCGATTGTCCTCTATGTATCGTCTCTGTTAAGACATAACTGCCCTTGACATAAATTACCATGGAAAAACATGTTTCTTTACAGAATAATCATGTTGTGTGTGCTGCTGATCAAGGTGATACACTGTGAATTGTCTGCAATGTAAAATCAGGAATTGATTTATTAATTCAAGGTATGCATATATACTGATTGTTATATTGCCATACACAGTTTCAATCTTTATGGGATGCATTGAATGTTAACAATCTCCATGAGTTAAAAAAAAACTGTAGGCTATACTCATCTGAACAGCCAGAAACGTTTCGATCGAGCCATGATCAGTCGATGTAGAATCGGCCACACACCATTAACTCACGAACATTTACCGAAAAAAGAGTTAGTCACAAGGTGTGTTCCATACCACGAAGATCTCACAGTGAAACATATTCTTATGGACTGTGTATAAATTTTAAGATTGTAAGAGATTCTTTTTTGTCGAGCAGCTATTTAGAAGATCTGTTTAGTCGGCTGAAAGAAGACTGCATCTTAGGTTATTTGAAAGAAATCGGTTTGTCATATGAGTTTTAATGTGTGTATGTTTTAATGTGTTGGATTACTAAGTTATTAATACTTAGAATTTTGTTTGATCGCCGCTATGTAGCTGAAATACTGTTGAACGCGACGTTACACCTTAATTTTTTCTCTCTCTCCTTAAAACAAATCATTGTGTTAAGAGGTTAAGAGAAGAGTGTTGTTGTTGTTGTTTCAGAATATTTTGGAAAATGTTGAAAAGCGTATGTCTGAAGATAATGACTTTGCATGTGCAGTGCAACTAGTTTCTGGATTTGTGTAAATGTTAAATAATGAGAGTAAAAGCATGACACACAACAATAAACTTGAAAACCTTACCATTACGCTGTGCCACTTTCCGCCAATCTGAATAATACACAATATGGAAGAAGCTTCCGCAAAATACAGAATAAGAAAGGTAACCATACAAATTAATGTTGACATACGCGATAAATTTCTAACTATACGGTTGACAATGAATGTTAAACAATTTCCCCGATGTACCATTAAACAAAGTTAAAATTGTTTAAAAGTCATTTCAACTGTAGGGTTAATAATTAATAGCATATGTCAATATGTGGATGGAAAATTTTCTTTTATCTGTATTTTTAAGGAGTTTCTTTCATGTTGTATATAATTTAGATGGACCGAAAGTGATACAGTCCAATGGTACGGTTTTCATTTTATTGTCGTGTTTCATGCTCAAAATCCTACATTTACACATATCCGGGAAATAATTTACCTACACATGCAAAGTCATTATCTCCAGGTATACGCTTTTCAACATTTTCCAAAATACGCTATAATAATAAAAACACTCGCTAGCTGCAGAGTAAAGCGCTTGGTCGGCGTCGGGCCTCACAGACATTCTGCTAATATTTTCGTCGTTTGGCCGTTTCTTTATTCGAATGGTCATAGTTCAACAGCCACCATCAGATGACTTGGTATGGCTATTACATCATCGCTCAGAAATATTCGTATCTAATACCGCCCAAGCCAGTGCTAGGGGCCGTGTGGTCATGTCATTCAAAGTATCCACATCAACAGGTAAAAGTGTGGCTGAGATACAAATCACCACGGGAATCTGTTTTGGTTCTTGTGATGCATTATGCAGTCAGAATATTTCACTTCTTCTATTTCTGTTCTTGCTGTGACTCCACATTATGTGACGATCTATTGTAGCATTTATTAGTTGCTCTATGCGGTACCATCTTTAGAAAGTGTCGATTTCGCATTCCAACTTGTTACTACTGTCTGTGATAGGTTTTAAATAGTTCATACATCTGTAATCAAATTCTTAGCTAAGCTCCTACTTGATATTTTTTATATAATATCAACTAATTTTTGTATGCGTTTTAACTTCGTTGTTGATGCTGTTACAGTGTTTTACAGTCGGCATAAGTAACCCTCGGTTAATGTTTTATCATTGTAAAAACCGACTTTAAATAAAGATTTGATTTGAGACTAGATTTGATTTCAGTACGTCGGCATCTTTTTCCACCAGCGCTGTATGTTGCGTTCAATTAACGAAAGAGTGGAATATTGGTGTTTTTAATTCATGGGTACCAGGATGCCCTGCTCGACTGCATTAATTAATGTGCATTCATATTTATACCAGTCGGTAATTGAACGTATAAAATTCGCTTGAGCATACTAGTACGGAAGCCTCTACAGGCCATGATGAGAAGCATTTCTCTTAAATGTGATACAAACTTCAATTTCAGATACCATCTCAAATTGCAAGATAATTAGTCGACATTTCAAGTTAGTATTCGGATATTTAATCCACAAACGCAATTCCCATGTCCTGTCCTCCAGTTCGCTTTCGTATGAGGATGTACGCTCTCATTTCAATAGGTTGTTGTTGGTGAAGAGGGGGAGGGCCGGGGCGGGGAGCAGTCAGCTGGGGCATGCTCTGATGGCCATTAACTGGAAAGAGACCAGCTTCCCCGCCAAAGATACCACCCTCGACTGCTCCGTTCACGCCCCACGTCGCTTGTCAGCGTGTTACAGCCTAAATTATCAGTCATTAGACCGTATCAATACTTGGCGTCATAGGATTAGCCAGCAAGTAAGGAGATCGAGGGAGTTCGCCAACTCTGTATTATGCCAGAGACCATACAATGAATTCATTGTACGATCTCTGATTATACAAATTTTCAAATCGCCAAGTCTCGGATATTTGTTTGACAGTCGCCATTCTTTCATTCATCGTGCGTAGATCATTGTTCGTCTGAGAACCCAGACATGCATATAACATTATGCAAACTTTAGTAAGACAAAAAATTATCTTCTAGAAAAGTGGAGCTCAAAGAACGTGGAGCGTTTCACCTAGTATTGGCCCCTATATGAGACGCGATTTGAGTGCCAAAATGAAATATTATGTATGAGAGAAATATATTTGGTTGAGAAAGTACAACTCAGAATAATGTATGGTCAGAATAACTGCAACTTGTTATTATACCAAGGAATGAAATTTAATAAGTAATATTGAATTTCTGGCAATTCAATCGCACCTCGTGAGGGCCAGATCCTCGGTAAAATGGGTCACATTATTTGAATGTATACAATGGTCATGGCGATGCTAGTTGAACTTGGGATAAAGTTTTAGACATTGTATCCCAGGTTAAACAACAAAACCTTCGTTTCTTAGAATGTTACTAAAAGATGCCATGAACGTTAAGCTTGGACATAACAGATCTTGTTTTGCTCCAGGTTTTAGAAGGCAGATGAAAAAATGAGTTCTAATACAATGAATTTCAAAACGACGTGCGCATTGCATGGTCAGCAACAAAACACTCCAGTTTTCGAGACAGATCAGAAGAGACCAAGAGTTTTCACCAATGTCCTCATATTTAGCGTGTGCTCTCCAATGCTGGTACATCTTAATGAAATTTCTGGACCGTTTAAGTCAGCTAATCCTCTATTTGTATCTACACTTTTTTACCCTTAACCACGCACATTAACTGTAACTTTAAAGGGCTCTCGGTGGCCGAGTGGTCTAAGGCGCTTCGCTGGTGACCGCTAGCCTCACACCGCTGAACCAGCACGGGTTCGAGCCCAGCTGGTCCATGTGTGAAAGTTTGTCAGTTACTTGCCGAAGGGCGGTGGTTCTCTCCGGGTACTCCGGCTTCCTCCACCAACCAAACTGACTGTCACCATATAAGTGAAACAAACTTGAGTGTGACATTAAGCCAAATTCCCTCCTCCCCATCCTGTAACTTTAAATGAACGAAATTCTATTCGAAGTGTTACATCATTGAGATTAAGTATATTACCTCACATGAGAAATTAGGTCTCAGATAGGGTATAATGAGACAAACATGTATCAAATATGTATATCTCTGCCTTTTCAAAAAAAACAGAGTTTGATTGGCAGTATTCTTTGAAGAAATTACCATAGTTTGATATAAATTCAGACATGACTAAGTTATAGCCAAAAAGAAGATGCCGAAAAAATATAATGAAAGAAAAATAATCTCCCTGAATTCAGGGAGTGTATAAAAGGATCGCGAATGAATGTTCTTGTTTTATATAATATAACCGACTCTCGTTTGATTAGTTACCAAAAAATTCTAATATATGACTTGATTGGCAATCATTATAATAAATACAGGCTATTAGCGTTCACAACGTTGGTCGTACGGCGAAACTGAATGGACGAACCAACGACCCTGTTCAGACGCCGAGTTCTCAAAGACATCATTCACAGAGGATAATTGCGGTGCTCCAAATCTAATAGGTCCGGTCGTTCGACCGCAGGTAACACTAATTAACCCCTGTTCGCACAGGTAGACCATTAACGCGGTAATTATCGGCTTATATTTAAATATCTATAATCTAATCGGAGCAATTAAGAGTACATGCCACAAGCTAGCCGTATAATTTATGAAGGGATTACAATAACGATGGTCGTCGGGATATCCCACGCCAAATGAACCTATATGGTATCAAGAATTAGGCATGCATGAAGCCAATGAGGATTCTGCAAAAATTGGTACCGATGTGAAAGGAAAATAAACACAGCCAGGGAAAAGGTGATCCTAAGATAGTGAAGACAGCATCACCCAAAAAAGGCGATCAGTTATAGAGTCATCACCCTTTTCCACCATCGACCTGGGCCATCACCCCTTTTCATCACTTTTAAAGGGTGATGACCAGGCGTCATCACCATAAAACCGTTTTCAGGCTGTGAAGAATATCCAAGGAAACAACGTTTCTCTTTGGGGAGAATAGCACTCCATAATTTGCAAATCATGAACAATGTCGTAGCCATATATATTCTAAGATATATAAGCCGGACATCCCAATTGGCGGGATGCGGGTGCAGAACGGTTGCTTAGTTGAATCTGTCATGAAACATTTTTCGCTGTAGTACAAGTAAAACAAGCACGGTGGAAACATTTTTCGATTCTCTGCTGGGGGGTGGGCGGAGGCGTGCGGCTACAGACAAAATCCCGACGAGAAAAAAACTCACTGACAAAACCTCTACAGACACATGCATATAGATTAATAGTACATACATACATTTTTATATAGTCAGTGTAC
>JAVTVY010002888.1:0-33801 GCA_036873755.1 Hanleya hanleyi | reverse complement strand
TTCTATGTTTATGTCTTCTATGATTTTTTATTAAGTTGGTGCTAATGCGGTTATATGAATTAACTCTTTGAATTATTGACGCGAAAATTCTTTAATGGACGACGTCTGAGTATTGAATGACGGACTATACGCTTGTATTTTGTCTTTATTCAATCTATCAGAGGGGTAGTAAATGTACTCAATCTAGACTCCGATCTTCGAACTTGCTTATTGGTGGAAAAGGAGTGGTTTTGGTGCCAAATCCTGGGTATGGCACCCTCCCACCCAACATAAAAATTTCTGCTTCGCTAACAAAATGCCATTTAAATCGATGTCCGAGAAGTGAACATCGAGCTTATTGGTGAGCAGGTGATTTGACCTTTGTGCTGCCTAAAAACGTGCAATCCGCTCGGCTATCGACATCTAGATCGCCGGACGACATCCAGATGTAAACGACTCCGGTAAGATCGCCCTGTCTGGATTTGATTGAGGTAGCTCTATTTCTAGGTCCGTATTAGGAATCTCAAAGAGTCGTGCCCCTCAATTTCAATTTATATTTATTCTATTTATTCTAACGGAATTTAACTTTTGAAACGCAATACGACTACGGTTTACAATATCTGTTAATTAATTATGTTTAATGTAGGGATAACCTGATACAAGAACACGCAAAGGTGACTGTCCATGAAGAAACTAGAGGACGTTGAAATACAGAAAATAACGCCTTGGGATTACATATCGGTCAATGATCAAAGGAATTTCCAGATAGTGACCTTTGGATGTGACAGTCGCTTAGATTGTCTCCATATATGTCAATGCTATCACACGTAGAACACGAATGATTGTGTATATCAACACCTGACATGTGACAACAGTAGCTAAAAATCATTAAAACAAGATGTTTCATCATTCAGCGACGACTAAATCGATCGTTCTCGTGTCAACACCAATTGAACTGCGTCTTTTGCGTCTAGTATACACGAACATGTACCCATGTGTGTATGGATTGGGTTGCCATCACCATACTAAAATAACCTTGCGATGATATTAGTTTTGGGCAAAGACTCTCGCATCTCAAGCATATTACACTTCATCACCGTGGGTTATTTTCCTTGCAGAATCTTCGTTTTTGATCTTTCACTTTGAAGTGACTTTTAATAAGCGCAAGGACTTTGTTATTGTGGTTTTGGGGTTAGATATCAGTATTAATCATCGCTACGTCAATTGAATAATAACATTTGAACATGTACTTGAACTTATATTCCAGACAGTTAAATTCTTACTAATCCGGGAGTAACGTCCGGTTATTATACACATTTTTTACCGTAACTTTGCCCTCACCACAAATCCAGATTCTCGTTTGTCTACCGCGATCTTTCTCGTGCATGTATATGACTGTTGCATGTGTAGCAATATGGCTATTCATAGACTGTTCTGATATGTCTTAAGAATATGTATTGTAATAGCTGCTCTCGATATTATGTACGAAGGGGTGTAGTAATGACGTACGAATAGGCTGAGGATATCATCGACATATAGGACTCGCAGCAGATCTTATTGTTATGATCAGTAGTTAGATCAGCGATCGTAGAGAGGCCAGTTGGTTAGATCAGAACGCCGAAATAATCATCTCATGAATTCCACAGAAAAGCGGACATCGCTAAAAAAACTGACATTTTGCGCAGAGTATTCACTCTACATTTTCATTGGCAATATATTATTATTGGCTTTCTTCAATCGAATGGAAAACAGCAATAACATAGGAGGCCTGTTTTTTGCGCGAAATATTTTTCCAACAATAAACCTGACCAAATCTACATTTCCAATTCTGTATGAATGTTTCATATAGGACAAACTTTTGCTCATCAAAGGCTAGGTCAGTGGCTCTAATTCTATCTTTGATTAAGTGGGCGGGAAAGCATGTTCCCTCCGGGAGCAATGATGTTTTGACCTTTCTTAACTAACGAGGGCATATATTACGCTTTAATTTCTGAGCATGAGAGTGATGGAGTGAAATATGAATATTTGGCAATTCACATTTTGAGGGTTTATTTAGTATTGATTTATTGCAATAACCATGCACCCGAGCTGGATTCTAATAGAAGTATATTCACAAACACCCATGCAAATCGCCGGAGAGTCAATATGTGCATTGCAGTTTACACATCTGACTTCCCTGTAGACTAGAAGATACATTTCAATTTTGAACGAAAGCGATTATCAAGACAGGTATGAATAAAGCCAAGTCACATGATATTACATTCTTAAGAACCCCGAAACTGAAATCAACCAACCAAAGCAATGCGTTTGTAGCCACATATATTCCACATAACGCGGACATATATTTCAAAAATTTATGTAAAATATGAATATACTTCACGAGAGTCCTAAAATGTGAAATGTCCTGAAAGACGTGAAACTCAACAAAAGTCAGAGATAGGCTCCTAATCTGAAAACGGTCCCAACACGTGCCACATATGTAGGAAATCCTAGCGTTCCTACAGTCACAAATTGCACAGATTTCCGATGCAGTACATGTGAATATCTGATCGAGGGCCCATCATTTTCATTCGAGGTGTTGAGTAGTGTCTTCACAGAGCCGAAGTGGACAATATACTCGATTTCACATCGTCCTTTGAACGAACATACAATATCACTCTGACGACTCGAAAATTACCGAGTAGTCCAGGAAGTATGTCAACTTTAGGTACTCAAGAGAAAGACTTTATCGATGGATTGACTATTCTACCACACCTCATGTGTTTTACCAAATAACATTATTACGTGTAGAGAAGGAAGACCAGGAGGGATCTAATTCCAATAGAATTATAATAATTCTCTTCACGTGTCCAGTTGAACTCGCCCAGAAGGGTAATAGGACTGAAATGGATATCAAAATTTATTGTCTGCCTGTATATCTTCTTGTACATGCTTTATGGAGCCAATTAAAGATGGAGAACAATTTCTTTTCCGCGGAGATTTATTCAAAGTTGTTGATGACATTAAACCAGGTACACAGTCCGATCATTGGATGAAGGGAGAATGTCTCATGTATTCTAAAACCAAGGGTCACGCTTGTATCATTTTGATCGTTAAAGTGATCATAAACCCTCAAGTAAAGTTTCCATCAAATGAAAGACCATTGGAAACTGTGTGGAAAAATATTTATTGTAATTTTTTACGATTTTATTACACAGAGTAAACTGCAAATAAAGCATTGTATTCTATGGTAGTCTGTTGCAATCATATTTAGGTCCAGTGACGTCACACTGCCTTAATACATATATTTCAAACTTTGTATGCACTTTCCAATGCTTGATTCCAGCTTAAGGTTTGAATACTTTGAGTTTCAACACAGACTCACTGTTTCAATGTGCATGTTTCACCAAAGTCTGGGAGATGGTAACTCATAAGTGTCAAGTCAATTTGAATATTGCATTTAATTTCCCAGATTTTGATTAAACATGCACATTGAAACAGTGAATGTGTTGAAACTCAAAGTATACACACCTTAAGCTTGAATCAAGCATTAGAAAGTGCATACAAAGTTTGAAATATATGTATTAAGGCAGTGTGACGTCACTGAACCTAAATACGATTGTAACAGACCACCATAGAATACAATGCTTTATTTGCAGTTTACTCTGTGTAATAAAATCGTAAAAAATTACAATAAATATTTTTCCACACAGTTTCCAATGGTCTTTCATTCGATGGAAATTTTACATGAGGGTTTACGATCACTTTAATGGCGTTTTAGCACGCCCCTATAGCTGTCATACTGTGGACTCTCGAACTCAGGCACGCGACTTGCAGGTGTTGTTTGCTTCGATTAATTGGCGGGCCAAAGCATTTTTTGTCGGGTATAGAGGTGTTAATCCAGTTTTAAATACACGAGAATATCTTTCTTTTCATGGAACATCTCCACATTGTGCTGTTTTCAGTATGGTAGAATATAAATAATTCCTTGTTTACTGTGATAAAATACCTAGAATAGATCGGCCTGCGATGGGATGAGTCTTCACGTTTGATCACACAAGCGTAAAGACTTCGTGACCAAACTTAGACTCATACTGTCGCAGCTCGATATATTCTAGGTGTTTTACAACAATAAACAAGGAATTATTTCTTAAATATAACTGTGGAAGTCTGCGAAGAAACTATTACAAAACTGATCTACAAAAAGGTACAGTACGTCTACGATGACAATTGTGAAACGAGCTGTGTCTTTATTTTGATGGTTTCTCTCGCAACGCTTGCTGAATCCAGAGTTTGAAACGGTGGACAAGACAGATTTGGACCGTGAACCACGGACTCTCTAAACACGTCAAACCATGAAAATTGATATTTAGCGAGTTGAGGCATTTTCGTCTTCGAATTAAACATATTTCGCTGTCGTTGTTGACCTAAAGAAGAAAGGATATGCAAATATTGAACACAAACCTCCAATATCGCGAGATGACAAAGCGAAATTGTACCGACCAACACTCAACGTAAACACCCCATTCGAACTTCAGAATAAGGTGTGGTTTGACATTATGTGTTATCTGTTTCGCAGACGAAGAGAACATTTGCGTGAAAGAAACCTGCGTGAAAGAAACCGGGAAGCATTTGCATCAGCAACGGACAGCATATGTAGTCGGTATGTGTATCAGGTTCACGATGAGTTTCAAAAAAACGCAGAGGTAACGATGACCCAAATAACACGCCATCTCGCAAACAAGGATTTATGATAAAATCCTTTGTCTTTTTTCTGTCTTTTCTTTGTGGTTGGGGCCATTCAAAAGTTTTGTAGTTTGGGTTGAAGGTGTTGAGGCTATCAAATTCGTGGAAAATGCCGTACCTGAAGTTTGAACGACCCTTCATTCCCTATGTATTTAAATGAACATTCAGAACAATTAAATACATTATGCATATAGTCTAGTGTGATATGGTGGATTATCGCTTTGACAGAAATCATTACGGTCGCGGTCGATGGGTAAATACAATATATAGGTCTCAATACGATCTGTGCTTTCCTGCAAATCCAGTGTAGGTGGATATATCTTAAATACTGATTATGGCAGCAAGAAGATCGTCAATATAGCTTTTGTTGAATGAGAAGGATCTGTCTATAAAGGCGTCTACATATAGCCGTATTCATAGGAGAAATATATCGGTCATCCAAAAGGCGTGTACAATTAGTACTCATTGGAATACCTATATGTTGTTGATATATTGTATTTCCAAATTTCAATTGAATGTTAATAATGAAAAATTCTATAACACTTGTGTCTATAACAACTTGCTAACCGTGCAATTATTGAGTGTTTTCGCACGGTTGTGTGAAAGGTACATATGTCAGGTGCAGGTGTTCATTGAGAGATTCTATCTTACAAAGCGGGAGAGAAAAGGGCCATCTGCTTCATTAGTTAATAAACACACAAATAAATTACAAGGTGAAATTTCTTTCTCCAGTTTTTCTTCGTGGAATTGATTAGCAAAGCTTCACAAATAGACCGAAGCTAAATATGTGCCATAGAGCCTGGCTTAGCTGAAGAAAAATTCACCATTTGAGAGACCAAATAAACTCATCCACTGACATTGGCACGATGCCAACGGTGACGGGAGCATCGTGCCAACATCACTAGACAAGTATTCTTCATAAAGAGGACAAAGGTTGCCAAAGTTTAATATAAGTTCATTTTAATCTTTGTTGATAATCAATTTGATAAGTGCAATCGAATAGAAAAAAAGGTTTTAATAGGCGTGCTCAGTGGTTAGTGTAGGCACGCTTAGTGTGGGAAAGTTGATAAATTTTAGGGCGCGGGCTTCGTCCTTGCCCTAAAATATCAACTTTTCCATACTAACCGTGCGTAAGCTAACGATTGAGCACATTATTTCTTAATTAAAGCAACTCTATAAACAAAGAAACATCCCATGAATGATATCCCTTGTATGTAGTGGAGCTAAATAATCATTTATGGCTTCTGACATCAATATATCGGCGATCAGTTTTCTTGATCACCGATACTATTAATGAACGAAGACGGCCGTTAAGGTACTGATGAGGGATTGTAGTACAGACATTCGAGAAATCTCATGTAGATGCATGTCTGCAGATCATTTGCCCTTTCGTATCAAGTTCTTCTGCAAGTCATCTCGAGAATTTTTTAATACTCACGTGCATTTGATGCCAGATTTCTAAGGAATAGTCTCGCAACACCTTTGTTACAAAGCTTTCACGTTACGAAGGGCCCTCGTCAACAGAAGCTTGGCGGAGCAGCTTCTAGAATCAGCTATAAATCTAGCTACGTATGATGATTTATGTATTTTGGGAGTCCAGTAGACTTTCGGTATATCGTTATGAGTGGTTGGATGAAAAAACTCTTTCCTTGAGTAATGTTTTGTGGTTGTTTAATAAACCTTCCAGAGTAACTGCTGTGTGGGAGTAAGTCGACGTGTTCGGCGATGGTGTGCTTATAACCAATTCCTTAACCCTTTCTTTCCTGGACCCAGATGCAGATGTAGGAAAAATTTGATATTTCGGGTAGTTGATAGGTTTGGGGCATAGAAACTATTTGGTTGTATTTATTCGATATATCTGTTGCCATGGCAATTGGGAATTGTTGCCAGTTGTCAACATTGGGAAGATAATACCGTATAGCTTGATATTTTGTTGAATATGTCACAATGAAAAGCATCCCTTTATCACTTATCGGGGGTAATTATTGCTGTTTTAATTCAAATAATAACACAAATCACCAGTTCAAGCATAAAACTGATATATTTTAAACATCCAAAGGTAGATTCATTCATTTGTACACGTACAAATGTTTCAATCAACCAAAATTTCAGGTGCATATAAGGACTGACGAAAATATGGGCAATTTCCGCGATTCAGTCGAATTATAAACTGACATCTTGTTGGAATTTGCACAGACATGCGAAAATATAATCGGCGCCGGGAATGATGGTCAAAACGACTGTCCTCGTGAATGGACGTTAACCCTACCTGACCTGTGGAGAGTAAGAACTTTCCGCTCCTCCGCCCCCCCCCCCATGTTGGTTTTTTGCTCCTATCTTCGGAACGACAAAAAATTAAGAGCTTTGTGACTTTGTGGATTATAATATTAGGGTCATTTTGGGCCTATTTACATGACCCCCCGAACACAGGATCATGGTACATTCAAAATGGCGGTCATGTGGTGTACCAGAAAAGTGATGTTTCGTCAGATTTCTTCCATATTGTTGCTTTTCTGCATGGAAAAGTAGGTAAACATATTTTATTTCATATCAGATTATTATTTACTAATTTATCATGCAGTTTTTTTAGGAAAAACTAAAAATAAAAACTTCGAAAAATCGTCCAAATATGCTCTTTTTGAAAATGACGTCACTGTGACGTCATCATGGCGGGCATCTTTGATTGTTTTTTTCCATACTTCTTGTATAGCTTGACCCAAAGATATAGTGTGTTAAGTTTCAGCCCTCTAGCCTTTGCGATAGCGAAAATATATATGATTTAGCTATCTGCAAATAAACACGTATTGAAATTGAGAACAAAACAGACTCATACTAAAGTACCAATTTCAGAGATCGAATCTTCCCGGTGCTGCCAAATGGCAACGTACAAAATTGCGCATGCTCACTGTGTAATCTGACAAGATGGAAAGAAATAAATCTTATGGCATGCCAAAGCCCATGTGTTATATATTCTTACTGACACAAAACAAATTCTAGATGCAGCAAGTTTATGGGTGAAATTTGTTCATAAACTTACATCGTGGGAGAGCAGAATTCTTGCTTCAGAGGGTGACCATGTTGCAGGGTGTCATGTGACGGCATAAAGGTTGACCTGTGGGTAAACTCTGTCATATATCAATAGGTGCACTGCCCTAGATTACCGCTTCAGCCGATCGTTGCCAAACGACCATAGATTTGAGATGAGGTGGCATCAATACACGACGTTGCCAAATGGCAACGTTGGGAAAGAAAGGGTTAACCAGCACCTGGTAATAGTAATAATTACATATGAATATTATATTATTTGGAGCTTTGTCTGCTGGGGCTATGACGAATTTACTCTTGTGAACTTAGGCTTCTCAGTACTTGTTTTTCTTGTCAACTCATAACACAATTAAACTGAGTAACTTCGCAAGATGAATCCTACAGCGAGAGCTGTATATGATCCAGGACAAAGGTATATGTAGCTGCCTACCTGATATTTGTTCTCCGATTAGTTGAGCACAACTCAATTTATGATCGTCGAAATATTAAATTTTTGAACATTGTCAATTTTTGCCATGCCAAGAAAAAAATAATAATAAAAAAGTAAAATAAATGAACTAAAATATGCATCTTCTCATATTGGTATACGATTGACATGAGATTCGACCATGCGATAAACAAGATGACTGCCACCATTTCGTCCCATACTAAGCTATTCAACTGTATATTTGATATTGCAACAATAAAATTGAAAAATCGGTAAAATGAATCGGTACATAAATGTAAACCATACGAACCAATGTGCCAGGCTTGTCAGAGCAGAAAGACGTAAACCTGATGAAATATCAAATGCGTGTACGGAGAAATTTACTAAAGGGTACACTCAGTGTTTCTGCCAGAACAAAACCGAAGTTTCCCATGCGCAGGAATTTATGTGGTTGTCTGAGACCCACTAGTCAAAGAGGGGCCATATATGGAGCTCTACCGACATAGCTGTTGGCAATTAAGGTTTACAGACTACTCCAACAGTATTACGAAGTTTTATGTGTACAGTAATACAAATCGAACAAGTTAGATTTATAATGCTCAGAGATGTCTATTTCCATAAGCTATACATCAGAATAAATAAATATTAATATCTTGTCAGACGAATAACGATGAGAAAAGGAACATCTTTCCGACACTGGTCCGTTCTGGATTCAAGATAATCAGCGCCGGTACATCATCTCTGAAATAGTTCACCATATTCAATGTGAAAACGTCGTCATGTTTTGCGCTTTTACTCATCAAATGGGTAGCACCTCGTATATGGAATCGACATATAAGTAGAGGGTGAATTATCTCTCATTGTACTTGAACAATTGACAATTGAAATACACATAGACCCACTGTCGATGAAAGGCTTTACAATTCTACGAATTACAACCGAAGTACATTAAATCTTGTTTGTTGAAGAACAAGAGGATATGTCTTTTTGCTTTATAAACTGAAATACTGTGAGCCGATATCGTTGTTGAATAAACTCGGTCTGTTTTGTTGTCATAGGAGATTTTTTAAATGATGAACTATTCTGATAAATTATCAGAAACATGTAGAGTCATTATCTCTGTAACCCGAGACTTGGTATCCTCTTACCATATAGCTTCAGGTATCACGATTCTCACTTAATGTCGAGTTAAACTTACCACTGTGGCAACACGTGAACCTTATTTCGAAGGAGGACATGCTGTTAAAATATAATTGATGTATGTCTGTCATTTGCAGAGAAGTCATCTGAGATTTTTTTCAAGGAAAATTCACGTATAGTACGTAAAGAATCTGCATGTATGTGTTCACCGATACTTATTACTCATTTCGATTAGATTGATAAAATATAAAATTAGCAAAGATTGAAAATGATCGAAAAATAATTTTTGCTCGTTCTAATATGGATGTCCAGTAAAAGTAAAATATTTTTACTAAATATTTTTAATAGTACAAAAGGGGGTAAACTCCTTACGATTATTTTGCGATGTTACGAGTAGATCATCGAGATTCATGCAAAGCCCTTTCAGCACTTCTTCGGCCTTCTTCAAATTCTCTTCCGAAATATCTCTTTCTCGACTCTGGATCCAAGCCTTGAATGTTTCACATTCACCATCGACGTCAAATGTGACACAGCCGTAGCAAACAGCATAATTGTCATAGTCCGTGTCTACAATTATGTAGTCGTGACCTGTTGAAATGGATAGACACAATCGGTATACAGTATGGATGAGGTAATAGAACACTCTATCAGAAATTCCGCGAGCAAACCACCACCCACGATGCATTTCCGCTCCCGTATAATGGCAAGAACATATTCTGAATGTCAATATTAATGTACAAATCCTTCGAAGGGGGGTGGGCTAGGGGGAGGCTTTATTGGGTCAAAGTTCCTTATTTGTGTTTATAATGGAACCAACTCTTCTTAAGTCGAAACTGAACACATCGTTTTCGCACAGAGAAGCATCGGTACTGGTTTATGACCGCACATCAAAGACTACCGTGTACATTTGAAAATGCATGGTATTAGAAGATAATACATAGGAATTGAAAATCCTCTCTCTTTCTCCCATTTGTTTTCAGAACCCGGTGATTGAATAAATCTATGAGATTTAGAGCAGATTAATTTGTTCCTTTCTCATAAAAATCCCATATTTGCAGTCAAATTCAAATGAGTGGAGTTTCAATCGCATGAATTTACTCTGCGGCAACGTACTCCAGATTAATGCGCTGTACGGTGGAGAGGCTAGGTTAAGTGGAATGTAGAAGCAACGTCATTTCTGCTCCTACATTCCAGTTGTTGTATATTCAAAGATGACCATAACGAAACCAGAACAGTATCTGCATTCGCTCACTTTTTCCCAACTATTTAATGTCGGTATAACACCGGTATACGATGAGATTAATCTCACCGGTCTCTCGTGCTTGCCCGATGATCAGCTTCCCTTCAGTTTCGGTTTCGAATAGGTATCGCACTGTGTCACTTTTACACACGTCCCGATTGAGGGGGTCTCTGGTGGGGATAAATGTCGCCATAATATTAGATTATAATGACTATGATCGAGCGGGAAATGACGACTTATTTGTCCATCGATGGTTTTGGTTCTGGGTTTTCTTCATATGAAAAGATGAAACCTTATGAAATATTTCTCTCATGGTGCAGTTGCGAAACGCCCATATAATCTCAAAGAAGAACGATTCCAACCTGATCGAGCGTATTAACGCGTACTTATTCACAGCAGTGCCTCAAGTAATTTTGAGTATACTATCTCATGTAATATCAAGCACTTGGTTTAACCCTACCTGGCCTGGGGGGGCAAAATGCCCCCCCCCCACCAAACTTTCTGTGCTATCTCCGGAAAGACAAAAAATTGAGAGCTGAAACTTCATGACTTTATAGTTTATCGTATTGGGGTCATTTTGAGCCTATTTGCATGACCCCCCGAGAAATTCAAGATGGGGGCCATGTGGGGTCCCAGAAAAGTGATGTTTTTGTCATATTTCTTCAAAATTTCTGCTTTCCTTCCATGATAAGTAGACTAAAACTATTTTATTTCACATCACATTAATATTTACTAATTTATCAGGCTGTTCTTGCGGAGAAATTGCATAAATAAAAAATTCGAAAAATCTGACCGAAAAATCGATCCAAAAAGTCCATTTTTGAAAATGACGTCACTCTGACGTCATCAAAGCAGTCATCTTGGAGTTTTTTACATTTTCTGGTAGATCTTGACCCAATGGTATAGTGTGGGAAGTTTCAGCCCCCTAGCTCAATGGGTAAGAAAAATAATTAGGGGGGGCCATTTCGCCTCTCCCCCAAGGCCTCAAGAGGTCCCAAAAAGCTCAGCCCAGATAGGGTTAAAAGAAAACATTTGTGTTCATTATATCAAGATAATTGGGCATCCAAATCGTCTTCGGCCAACACCTACTTTTAACGAATATTTTGGTGTCGATCTTCGTTTAATATGTACATAGAGAAAAGGTGGGGTTTTCACCTCGAAACCGACGATTTTTCACAATTATAGTATAAGAAGCATCTAATCGATGACCTAGTGGCGCTAAAGGCCAACGCCCAAAAATACTAATAGTATACTTCAGCGTTAAATTTAGACAGATATAGCCTCATTTTGACCTTCATATAAATAAATACAAGCAATACTAGAAAAATATTACTCCATGTCACTCGAACCCGAGATAATGAGTCCAAAATGTTCGTGAGCGCTTATTCACTGCAGGGCCGCAAGTAGTTTTGGGTAAATCACCTCATTTATTATCCAGCACAGGTTTGAAAGAAAACACTAAATAAACGTCATGTTTTGTTCTGCTCCCAAACCGTCTTTGGACAAATAATAACTTCAACGAATATTTTCGTAAAGCTTGGCCTGGTTCGGGTCGATCTCCATATATTTACATTGCAAAAAGGTGAGGGTTTCCCCTCAAATCAACGGTTTGGCGCAATACACTACTCCAGGAAAATTTATCAACATCATTTTAAGAGTTAGACTAATATATGATCCCACGATGTGCCAAACGGCGCTAGTCGAGTTAACCAGCACATACACACGAATCCGCGGCATGTATTTTGATGATAGCTTATTTCTAACTTTCTGATTTGTCTATGCGTCACGTTTTCGCTATTCTATGGTCATATTGGCTTCTCCGTGATACCAATGCAGAGAATATTCTAAACCTCTATTATATAGCACAGCTGCTGCATCTAAATTTTTATAAACCATTGATCAAAGTAAATGATTAATAAACCCTAGTTTAAAGCAGTTACAACTTATTTACAAACAACATATTTATGAATGATATTTTTGCAATTATTTAGACGGAAATTTGTCAACAAACTTTCTCATTTTTCTCCAAACACCTTATTAGGATTATTAACAACAAATCATTCATAAATGATTTGAAATTGTATATTAAACTTTAGCTTTTCTGGATGTATTTGCTTATTTCCCTGAATCCTGTATATACATACATATAGCATTTTATTATATGCCTTTATGTCGTTGGGAACAACAGCTGTGTATCTTACCTGTAGTATCTTGTTAATTCTATATTTCCCTCCGAATCTCTAGCATATGTATGAGAATAGTCTTCATACAACCAACTAGTTGGAAATTCGAAGTCCGGACGCCACATTATCTCATACCATTGCCCCAGGTACTGTCAAATAAAATATCATCATTCAGAATATACTTCGTAATGAGATAGTGAATATTATAAATTAAATAAAATCGATAATTTACTTGAAGTGATGATACTTATCTCATACCATTGTCCCAGGTACTGTCCAATAAAATATCATCATTCATAATATACTTCGTGATGAGATAGTGAATATTATCAATTCTAACATGCTTCACGTTATAGCCGTGCGCTGATTGGTCCAGACCTCAAAACATACGGAGATTATCACACGATAATCTTCATTTATTTCTTGTGATCTCTTTCATTCACGTGCCGAACTGGTGACGTCTCATTCTTGTGACGCAGCGCTACAAAACTGAGCGTCGATTGGTTCATTCTTTGCGCAGTGGACGGAGTTCACACAGCTGCTGCTCGTGAACGGACAGCACGCGCGAACATGGTCTGCAAACCAGTCACGAAATTCTTTCATCAACACGGGATAAGTTTGCAGAAAATTTTCCATTCCGCTTATGAAATGAGGATATATTTATCATTGTGCATGTTAGAATGGAGTTAATGACCTTCTTAGCGAATATTATCTTGTAATAATTTTTCGATGTTTAGTTTTAGACCTCAGCAAAAAACCTCGCGGCTACGGCGCTCGGTGTTTTGCTTGCCGGTCTAAAACTAAACATCGAAAAATTATTACACGATAATATTCACTAAGGCGCTCATTAACTCCTATTAAAAATAATCGATAATTTACTTTAAGCTATGATATCAGATATGTCATTACTGTGATGATATGACAAATGACGTCACAAGCATTGAAGATATCGATATTAGCGCACAAATACGTCACCATGGTCACCGTGATAGGGGAATTAACTCAAACACGAGGTGTCTGGTCGACATGAACATCGTGTATTTGGGGGACAAAGCTAATACAAGGCATGACATCTGTTGGACGGCAGCGATACTCAAGTGCATGATACCAGACTGAAAGAAATTATCTTGCAGTTTTAGCACTCATGATTTCTTGGCAGCAAAGTAGTCCCTGAGTGACGACAGAGTGAAGTTATTTCAATGTTTCAGTGAACCTTCAGTAGAACTCCAACGCTATATTTAAAGGTGGTGGGAAAAGATGCCGACGAACTGAAAAGAAGTCATATGACCCCACAGGCCAATATTCTGAATGCATATCTAAAAACATCACAAGAGCTAAAAATGAACCCTGTGATAATTTGTATCTCAGCCACGCTTTTATTGTAGCTATTCATCTTGAATGGCATGAAGGTATGTGACCATTAGATAGAACAAACGGCCCAAACGGAGAAATATATATTTTCAGTCTGTGGAGCCCGACGCCGAACAACCACTTCATTCTCCACCATGTTAACCACATTCTCCAACTACAACCACAATGATTTGTACAGACGGCAAGCCTCGGGGACAAAACGTCCACCAGCAAAATCTCACTATATACGGTAACAATTAAACGCAACAGGAAGTCCTACAAAATCTGAATTATTTTAATATTTTCAAACATCCAGAATAATCTATTACCACAAAAGTATATAATAAACAGAAAACCAGCTGTTTCTTGACGAATCGCATAAATATTTCATCTCCTGGGATGAGAAAATTGACATTTTCGCCACTCGTGAAAATACCAATTTTCTCACACCTCTCGATGAAATATTTATGGTATTCGTCAAGAAATAGTTGATATCTTATTTGTGTATATACTGGACAAATGGATCTAACTCACCGTAGGAATTAAAACAATAAAACTTTGTCCGCTCGAAGAGTCCAGAGGTTGGAAGGTGAACTATTTTTTAATGAGGTCGAAAGCAAACATTACGAAACCTGCTCATTAGAAAACAATGAAATTGCATGAAGAAAAATATAGCAGTATTGGAAACTGAATCCAGAGTATTTGTCGATGAAGCAGGATAAATTTAAATAAACTCAAAATAATATTCTGTAATAAATAATATGTTGCTAACCAAATTATCCGATTCAATTGGTGAAATTTTTTCAAGATCGTTCAGTGCAACTTTCAAAAGACGAGACAGTGTGTTGTGACCGACCGCTTTCGCTGAATGATTTAGGGAGGCTAACTATCATATGAAAGAAAGTTAATCTCCGGGATCTGACGGATTCGCAGTTGAATTTCATAGTTGTTTTTTGATTGACATAGGGATATATTTTACGTTCAACCCAGTATGCCTTATCTCGCCGTTCAGCAGCAAAGCTACATACCTTGTTTCCAGCTCCCCAAAAAAGACAGAAAACTCAGATAAAATTTTTTTCCTTACGATTTCTTCATTATGTGTTGACATTATATTAACATTCATATCGTAAAGTTTTACGGAATGTGTACCATTATTAATTGACGAATCACAGAAGAGCTAAATGAAGGGACATTTCATAGGAAGAATAACCTGCCTGATATTTGATTTCTTCAGTTGCACAGAAGAAAAAAAAATCCAGGATTCCTGCTTATAATAGATGTTGAGAACACTTTAGAATCGGTATCTTGACATCATCATTATTCGAAATCTGTGTTAATAACAACGGATAACTTTCAAATTGTTCAACCTGAACCCCAGACCTAGTCATTCCTGTGAAGGGATATTTTTCACAGCTCTGAAACAAGGATCTAGAGATTCTCTCACGAGTGGAATCGGTCTCCTCTACAAGTTTTCTTCTGCGTCTGGTCTGTGCTTAAATGTTGAGAAATCTATGGCAATATGGATTGCTAGACTGAAAGAAAGTCAGCAACACTTTGCACGCGTCAGAGAATTGCAAATTATTCTGGTCGAAATCTGGCCCACTGTGAGGAAAAAGATTACCAAATACAATAATGACATATTTATTTCTATATAATAGCATTAGTAATAGGAGAGGGAGACATTTGACTCCTATCGGATAAGTTACAATTCTCATAACTTCTGTTCTGCCACTGTGCTTGCATCTTTTTCCAGTACCACCCAACCCTGACGATTCTTACACAAAACAGCTTGAATAAATACGTTTTAATTTCACATGGAATGGAAAACAAGATATGATGAAACGTAGAACGATGTTCATCCACAGAAGACGAGGTTGGACTGAATATGTTGCATATAACGATGTTGGCTACATGTATGAAAATACGGGGGGTAAAGAGATTATAAGCTAGGTAAAATGTTCTCAGCGCGTTTATACATATGACCCTTTAGCTGGTCGGGCAATATATTTGTATTTTTGATTCAATAAGTGTATGGTCCATGGAATATAACCGAAAGATGACTGTTGCTATTCCCTCTCCCACAAGATTACTTTGCGCACAATAAGGACACAGGCCGTGAAGTTAACCCATGACTGTTATCACTGTGAGAACTTTGGGCATTAAACTTGTCGACCCCAGTACCTACGGTACTAAGTTTAGTAAATTTATCAATTATTTAGTCTGAAAACAATAACCAAATAAATATAAGAATAAATTTCTCTTACTTTACCAATACGGAAGTCCTCCATTGGTTGAACATCTGAGTACGAACACTCTGTGGATTCGCTATCGCACGTTACCGTGACCAGCAGATAGACTGCTACCAGGCAGATCTTCGTAACCATATTCTTGTCTCAGGTACTCCTGCTGCAAGATGAACTCCTCTCCTGAAATGACTCAGTCGTCTATATGGCATGAGCCGAAAATTCCTCCTGGCTTTCCTTAATCACACGTGTAGAATTTATATTCAATCCGCACAGGAGTCGTGCAGCTGCTTATCGTGATATTATCGGATTCAAATCAATGTAGCTATTATTAAATATTTTTCAGATTTTGATATATTTGACATCTGTGCTCATAAGCTAAATGATTGGCGAACCAGGGATCAGAGGGCTGCAGGGCACAACGTTCCGCCTGTCGCTCCCCTCAATCGCTGTTCCAGCATTTTGCTGAAATATTGTACAGCCATTGTTGTAACCACTGTATCCTTTACGAATACAGCACCATAGAAATATAGCCCATAATTAGGAGCCTGAATTCATTTATTGCAAATAGAACGGAAACGACCAGCTGTTTTCTTCAACTATTCATGCCATGATCGCTAGCAGGACCACATCGGATGAGTTATGCATATTCTCAATGGGTGTAGGCATGTATACCTCACAGTAATAAGGTATCATTAAGGTATCAATAAGGTCTCAATTGCACCTTTGTCCATCCTTTCTCAGTAGTATCAAAACAACAATGAAGTACTGCTAAAAACTTGGTATAACAAAATATCGCCATCAGTCCTCAAAATTTACTGCTCAAAAACGTTTTTTTGCTCGTAATATTTTACCAATGATAGTTTTTATTTTAATCAATTTAGTTGTTGTATGGGGGTGGTAGGTTTCTGCAGATAATATTGTAATTTGCTTTCTGTACTTAACAGAGGAGCTAGACGGTTTGTCATGCTTTGCCCAATGTCCCACTGTATCCCAATCTCCTCTACTCGATACATTGATGTTTGATAAACAGCACACGTGTTAATTGGGGTAAAATTAAATGCAAGTTAACACGCGGACAAATGAATTGAAATCTAATTGAAGACGCTAGCTCGTTGGGTAAATAACAAGTAAAGTTAGGCAAATGGGGTTTATATTGCACAATATTTACCCATGTAATGAGTATTTACATAAAATTAAGGTTAAAGATTCTTCACAATGCTACTTTTGGATGGAGGAGGATACTATAAAGCACGCTCTGCTAAACTGTCCAGAAACATACATATTGGGAAGCTTTTCCGCTTCGGATCAAAAAGGGATTTGATAACTATTTGTCCATGCATGGATGATCTGAAAATGGCAGTGACCATTAGATGAATTAGACCTAAGGAACGGTCTCCATTTATCGTTTTTCCTTCAATCGCGAACTTTCTTTGGTTTTCTCGAAGAAATCTCGATCCTATCTGGAATTCATCGAGAGAATGTCGAGAAAATAAAACGGAAAAACCCAAATCGTTTTAAAAATTCTCGATTGATTTTCTCGACATCGGGTTTTTTTCTTCTTTTTTTTCGAGAGAATATCGCGAAACCATCGAGAGGCGAATGAATACAATGACGTAATTATCAGGTTAACACCTGTTTACGCCGCTGTGCGTGGTTGCGCTATAAAGTATAGGTCTTCCGCGAAAGAATAATGCGTACTTCATACACATCATGAGGAATAAAGACATACCGTTACATGATATTTGACGACGGAATGACTGGTCTATGGTTCAACGAACAATTTACGGCATTTGGACAAAAATAACCAATGTCAATAACTTAAATGGTCTTATAATGTCTTATATGTCTGTATTGTATTGCTTTTAGCCCTGGGGCATAAATGTGCAAATAAATTCTATCTATCTAAATGAAAAAAAATCTGAGTAAATTGTGTGATTTCAAAAAAGAAAATTTTATTTCTTGAATGAACATATATTGTATTATATAACACGAAAGCACCTTCTGTGTTACCGATGAAAAGCTATTTTATAATCTGCCACTCTACCTGAAGATGGACAATGTAATTCCCTGAAAGCTCGTAAATACAGCCAGAATGTACTTGTACAAAATTGTATCCGTCGTCATTCTTTATTCTCCCGTAGGCATATACTTACTTGCTAATACATAGAGGGAAGCTGCATGGGTACTGGACTGACAGTTTCCGCTGTCATGTGTTGTTGTTGTTGTTGTCGTCGTCGTCCAAATAGCGATTTCTCTTTCTTCTTCAATCACAGTTGTCGTGTACGCTATCAGTGTAAACTGAATTGCCTGACTGACTCCTTCCCACACAACTACTTCAAGGAGTTGACATATAAACACAACTTGGCTGGTTGAGACACAATAATTATAAACTGTACTGTAACGTTCTCGCTAAACTGACGACTTGGCAAAGATTCCCGCGGCTAAACGATGTAGCCTGGTTCCCTAGCTTACTTGTACAGGTAAGCAATGTGATAGTAAGTTAGGGTACCAGGCTAGGCGAAGTCAATAGCGGCACTACTTCCATCGGTTTTTAATCGTTTTTTTGTCCACTGGGAAAATTCTCGAAGGTTTCTCGACTGATTCTCGATATCGTTTTTCATTCGAGAAATTTCTCTCGAATAAAAACCGATCAAAATAACGAAAGAAAACCGACTTCGCGAATCTTTCGAGTTTTCTGAAAAAAATTCTCCCTCTCCTCTCACCTTTGAAAATCTCGATATCGAAAAAAAAATACAGATTTCTCGACGAAAAACCGAACGATTTTTGGAGACGGTTCCTAACGCAGAATGCTAATACAAATCTATTGTTATTTTATCTTGTTCTGGCTAAGTATTTCATTTACAGTTGCAGGTGTACATCGCAAAATGCAAGGTTAGCTGTATTTAAGAATATTATAAGATTTGAGATTGAAGTTATATCCAGCCACGGCGGAAGCAATTGGTGATTGGAGGATGGAGGAGCCACAATCACAGCACAATAGGCAAGGGTCTAGGGGCCACCTAGGTCCTGGAAGCGCTCCAGGAGTCGTACATGGTCGGAGATGCGTTCAAGCGTGTTTCCGAGCAGTGCAACTGTGTAAACTCTATTTGTATTTCGCCTGTGTAAACTCTATTTGTATTTCGCCTGTGTAAACTCTATTTGTTTTGCTTGTTTCGTTGTTTCGCACAACATTTTTTGCTAAATATTAGCCGTCAAGCAAATGATGGTGTTCGGAAGTATAAATAATATGAATATTAAATATATATCATTTCAACTGAAATACGAGCGTCTAATCTGTCATTCAATATTCAGCCATCGTCCATTAAAGAAATTCTGCCACCATGATCCAAAGATGTAATTCATATAACAACATTAGCACCAAATTCAAGAAAAAGAAATCATAGTATGCATGAAAGTGCAAGAGAGAAGACATCATGATGTTTCAAAAGTGTCAAATCCGTATCGCTGCAGTATTCTTAATCCATATGATTTTTCGTTTCAAATTCCTTATCTAGAGTGTGATGTATCTCAGTCACGCTTCAACTGTGATTGTTCAGATGAACACCATGAGCACCTTGAAATACGTGAGTTTATAAGGCCCCTAGCTTCGGGTTAAGCGGAACTAGACACAATTTACTAAACGTAACGCCTGTGCCTATCAACCTGCTCGCTTTTCGCTCGTCTTTTGTATCAGCATGCCATATGTATCGCCAAATTTGAGAAACTTTGATCGGAGGCGCTTGGTGATATAGCCCTATTTTATAAGTTTCTGCAATGATGTTTTGTGACGGTTCATTACGCTTTGACCATGACACTAAAACGGGATGCCGAACAAAGTTCACCTTATGAATGTGAATGGGTAAAGATGCCCCCCATGCTTATTAGAAAGTGAAATCTGCATTCAATACAGATATATATATATATATATATATATATATTTCACTTTACTCTATCGGATATTTGTTTTCTTTCTCCGTTTTTTTTTGATGAAAATATTGGGGGGGGGCATGGCCCCTAAGTTCTCCCCCCCCCCCCGTTTCGCCGTCCCTGCTGTCAAGAGTGACATTGTCAAGATATTGAAGAAGCTCTGTCCATAACATATGGCATTTATATAAATGTTAGTAGGCTTACTTTATTATAATGGCTTCACTTGTGATATTTCACAGCAAATGTTTGCACAAAAAAATGAATAAGATTATATGTTATGGACCAAGGGTAAAATTGTATCCTTACTGGTATTCCCGTTAAGGAATTGCATAAAATATTGCCCGTCTCAAAGTATGATATGTGCCAGCTGGTATACGTGAAGTTAGTTGTGTGTTATATATACATGTTTCTAAAGGGGGAGGGGAAGAAATACCCGAATGATCAATCTTAATAAATCAATAACCTGTCAATGCTATAGATACTTTTAGATAGATAGATAGATATAATTTATTTATCCAGGGTAAAAGTACATCCTCAACCTACATATGGCTGATTTCCAGGATGGCCCTGCATCACACACCTCACAGACATATTAACAATAAAACAATAAAACATATATACAGAATAAGAATACATAGTGGCATATACACACATAAATATCTTGTTAAGATATATATTGATTTAAAAAACAGTGCACTGTGTTGTCCAACATAGAATATTTTATCCACAACTGTGCGCATTTACCCGGACTACGATTTCACATATAATTTATGTTTAAAACTAGATAAAGATTTACATAGTTTCGTTTCATTAGATAACCGGTTGTACAGGGCTGCTCCACGATACAGAAACGTTTTCTTTTTACTTTCAGAGACACATGAAGTTAAATGTATATTGTTTCGCTGCCTTGTCTCATGCGAATGAATATTAGAATTTAGATTAAAATAATTACACATATAAAAAGGAACCATCTTATTTTCACACTTAAAAACCATTTCCTGTAGGTGCCGTTCCTGTCTCGTCTGTACGTCCGTCCAAGACAACTTTTGTGTTAAACTTAGCCTTTTCAGAGGGAGGAAAATCCCCCAGTGACTTCATTGTACTAACACAATCGATTTGTTATCGTTTTCTCTCTCTCTCTCGCCCTCTCCACTGGAATTCTCGAAGGTTTGTCAACTGATTCTCGATATAGTTGCTATGAGAAAAAAAAAATTCAAATCGCTTCTTAATTCATTCTAAATCAGGGTACGAAAGAAAATTAAAAACTGTGATTCTTAGGTTTTGCCTTGCTGGACAGAAATGGAAATGACTTTACTTGAGTCAAAGCTCAGAGACGAAAATTTAGGAAAACTAATAAAAAAAATAAAAACAAAAAGAAGAATAAAAGAAAATCATAGTTTATTAAAATATATACGTGGGCATCTACCACCAAGTATCCCTCAAGCCAAGGAACTGTGTTCCTTGTGAGTCGTCTTTCATGAAAGTGTCTCCAGACAAAGGTGGACAATAGTCTGTCTGGGTACAAGAATAGATCTGGATGAATGGTTTTTCAGTACGCTTACCGGTATATAAAAGCAGAAACAATATATTCTTACACGAAATAACGACCTCTGTGTACACAAGTTTTTTGTGCAAATTGTGAGTTGAACCGGTCAAAATGTACAATATTTGTTAAGATACTGTCCAGCGATACAAATGTTAATGTTAAGAAATGCGTTTCACGTCCAATTTGCTGAAAATTAACATAGTTGATAAGGTACAAGAAGGTACATAGATTTGACTAGAGTAAATACCTAAGTCTAGGAGGTACCAACAAGGTACACCCCAAGTTGTTGTAAAATTAACAAAGTTAATAAGGTACCAAGAAGGTACAGGGCTTTAGCTTGAATAAAATTCCAAGTCTGAGAGGTAGCATCAACGTACAGTTCAATTTGATGAAAATTAAGCTAAGTAGATAATGCACCAGGGAGGTACTGGTACAGACTTTGCCAGGTACTGATCAGGTATTTACCTTCTCAAGGCACACCCACTGAACCTCAAGAGGTACTGTTGAGCTATATACCCATTGAAGGTACAATAAGTCAACTCGGCTACAAGGTATCCTCAAGGTACACTCTAAAGTTAAGGTACACTTAAGGCAAATCTAAGGTACCAGACAGGTATATACCTCTTAAAGGCATATACCTTGCTAATGTGAGGGTATTCTCAACAACTTCGACAAATGAATAATGAAAGTCGGATATGACGCTTGCTGTGGTAATAAAATACGGGGACGGCGTTGTAGTACAAGTCGGGACTCTTTTCGGTTACATATATATCTTTTGGTTATGAAAAAACGCAAACATCAAGAACGCATATTTGTTTATGCGAAAATGAAATCCCAAGTAGTGTTTTTGTGTGTTAAGTGGGGAGTTGGACGTTTGGCTGCAGACAGAAGTTATTCTCATGTCGGTTACCTAAATAATTCCGCTGTTTATGCAGGTGCTGTTAATAGATGTAGCTTAGTACTTACTCATCGGGAAGTCGAATAAATACTTATTCTTAGTGTAGCCGATAACCATTCTCGACTCAAATGGTCCTTTGTTGCTTATTTCCTTGCAGATACGCGCGATCTCAACATTTCTTCTGTTGTACCGAAGATTGATCTATGTTCATACCGAATGGGTTTAGCGTTTGCAATAATTGGTCCAAAACGATTCGCCACGTCGTTGTAAACGTTCACTGTGCCATCTTTTTCCAAGTTCATGTCCGACATATGACGTGTAACTCGTATCCTAAATGCGTTCTTGATTTCTCCAAATCCTGGTCAGGCATTTCTTGAACGTTCTGAGACAAATCACGTCAACAGGGTCGCGGTTGATGCAAACGCGCATGTGAATACTCATTTTTGGTTTGTTCACTCCTGGAAGTAGAACGGGTGGCGATATAGCAGTCAATTTTGCCATGGAGTTTCAGGCATTTCACCGATCATCCATAACCATACACTGAAAAAAAATCCTTAAAATTTAAGGAATATTCCCCGACTATTACACCAGCGGAATATGCCTTAAAATTCAATAAGGACTATTCCGTAGCCTGTTAAGGAAATTCCTTAGCATGGTAAGCAATATTCCTTAGTTATACTGAGGAATAATCTCCGCTGGTGTAATGATCGGGGAATATTCCTTACATTTTGAAGGATTTTTTTTTCTGTGTACCTAGGTCGATTACGTTTGACCCTGACAAGTGCTGTCATAAATGTGCCCTGTATTATAACCCTTTGCGAAATTATGATATAATTTTGTAAATATTTTACATCTGGTTTCTTATTATACTTTCCTACACACTACAATTTTCGAACGCGTCTTTGTGGTGTCCTTAATTTGTACATTGATGTTCCCAATTTTAACGCTTCTGTTCTTTGAATATACGAATTTGTTTTTCAATGCGGGTATTCTTAAAAACGGGTATAGGTGACATGTTATGTTATTATGTGTTATTTCAATTAGAAGACCAGTGTGCACCTTTAGAATACTGCTAAACGAAAGAACAAATATCAAATAATGAACATTGTTGTTTTTATTTATTCAAGAACGCCAAAAAAGAGTGTCCTAAAACTGTCATAATGTAACACATTTTGGTGTTTGACAGTAGAACACTGTTTCAGTTTTCTGCCTTTGGGCCATTACAATTTGAATACTGGTTTTCCGGTGTAGAATTCCGGTGTAGAATGCGAATAAATGGGAAGATCATCAACCCTGATGTATTCAATAAACGGATGTTCAAAACTGTTAATTTCTGTACGATGTTAAAATTTAGTACTTTGAACAATTACCGATGGAATGTTTTAGATTTGGGCAAACTATTTGGCAAATTCTTTAATATTGCAAAACAAATAACGTTTGTGTTTTTCAACTATATCCAATGGTTACTCATCAACATAGCATATTTGACCAGCATGCAGAGGTCATTGATCTGAACAGCCTGTAGAGATCATTTTTCCGTATACTTCCAAAGAGTACAGTCATCTTCAGTCTGACCATACCTCGAATGAAGCCAATGTAAACATTAACGCAATTCCATCTAATTTGAAGTGAAACATGAAGTAATTCTATAAAAGTTGTGTCTATAACAACTTGCTAACTGTGTAATTATTGAGTGTTTTAGCACAGTTATGTGAAATGTACATGTGTGCATTAGGGCATTCTATTTCACAAGTTGCATGAGGAAAGGGACGTCTGCTAACATTTAAATCACAATCGAATAACACTAACAAATAAAATAAAAGATGGAATTTCTTTCTCAAGTTCAACTGTTGTTTCCATCGCGAAATTGTTTAACAAAGCGACATAAGTATAACTATATCTATGTATGTTTCCCAAAGCCTGACAGAATCACTCCCCATTTGAGACACCAACTGTGTTTAACCTTTCATTATAATCTTTGCTGATAATCAGTTTGAATAGTGCATTAGAATAGAAATAATGTTTTCATAGGCGTGCTCTGTGGTTATTTAACGCACGGTTAGTTTGGAAATTTTTTATAAATTTCAGGGAGCGCGCTTCGCCTTTACCCGAAAATATAAACTTTCTCAAACTAACCCTGCGTAAAATAATCTTTGATCACGCCTATGAAAACATTATTTCTTGAATATTCCATAATGAAAGAAATACCCCGTGGGAGGTATTAAGACTTCGGACGATATGGGCATTTAATATGGGGATTCTAACTCTACGAAAACGTCCACTTTTCCAAACTCACCCACACAAAATATTCGAAAGCGGTCAGTATCCATGACTGTCAATATTCACTTCCGGTTTCGAATACTTAGGAACTTACCGTAACAGTGATTGTACCTTCGCAATTCACAGGGTTTAAGTCTTTATTTCTTGTACGGTCAAGAATTTTGTCTTCTGCATGATATAAAATCTTTTCGTTTAACATCTTGACTCAGGAGTCATTTAACATCATGACTCGGAGTCATTTAACACACTGACTTGGCATCACTCATAATTGTTTGTCGTTAGGACTATAACTTAAATACAAAGCAACTCCGGTGGAGTCTTTAACCAGGGTTTTATAACGCGTCATCCTTTGCTCAGATCATTGCCTTACACGTTCTTATATCACCGAATAATATGTCAAAAGTTTATATTGGCGGGCTTGAAATTCAGGAAAACATCTGGTCAGGATTACGTGATCAAAGGATCGAAGAGTTCGAAGACAAAGCACCAAGGAAGACGACCAGAGAGTAAAATACAACAGGACCAGTACAAACCAGATAGAAGCAGGAACAATATTCGAAAAATGTTGATGAAAGTTTTCTGTCCCAAAGGCTTGAACAGATTATTTCAAATAATGTAGAGCTGAGCTACATATTACAGGACGAAAGCTTTCTTTAACCCTATCTGGCCTGGGCGATTTGGGGTGTGTCGCAGCCTGGGGGGGGGGGTGGGGGGGGGCGGAAAGTGCCCCCCTATATATTTTCTCTACCACTAAGGCTAGAGCGCTGAAACTTACCACACAGTATCTTGGATTCAAGCTCTACCGGAAAATGTAAAAAAATCCAAGATGGCCGCCATGATGACGTCACAGCGAGGTCATCTTCTCGGAAGCCATTTTTCGGCCTTTTTGGGGTCGATTTTTCGAAATTTTCATTTTTCAGATTTTCCTCTTATAAAATAGAGAATAATTACTTTTGCATAAATAATATACTTTCAAGGCCTTTTAGGCAAGGAAAATGTGAAGAAATAGACCGAAAAGATGAAAAACACGACTTTCGCGGATACCACATGGCCGCCATTTTGAATTTACCCATGATCCTCTATCCGGGGGTATATGAAAATAGACTCAAAATGACCCTAATAAGATAAGCTTAAAAGTCATCAAGTTTCAGCCTCCTCTTGTTTGGTCGTTTCGGAGCAGCAGAGAAAGTTCACTAGGGGCGGCACTTTCCGTCCCCCCCCCCCCCAGGCCAGGTAGGGTTAACAAACGGAGAAACTAACGGTTACTGTTACTTCGAATTGGTGTTAACTCTCATACGAAATTGATCTTGACGCGGAAATACCTTCACGGACGACGCCTGCATACTGAATGTCGCATCTGACTTTTACTACTGTACGGTGGGTTGCGCAGCCAAACGAAGAGGCAAACGTGCGTGAACCGACCATCAGTGTCCCCTCGAAGGAGAACTTGTGCATCTCGGATAATGTCATGAAAAGTCGCACGATTCCATGAGTGGCTAGATTACTTATGACTGCCAGTATGGTTTGTAACAAAAATTGTGGCAGTGCCCATGGAAGATTAAGAGGTGACTATTCGTTTTCAATCCAACTGACATATTCTCATGGGTCTGAAACCTGATGCGTACTGATTGACCCTAGTTGTTAATTAAGTTGTTAATTTGCTTTGAATCTCTGAAGTTTCTGAACAGCATGCTATTTATGCAATTGAAGCAGTGTGACATTACTGTGAATTGTTCCACTGTCCCTCATCAAATCATCAAAACAGCCAAACTACGCGTTACGCCTTCTGAGAGTTCTATGATTTCTTTTGAGGGGCGACCTTGGTGGAACGACACGTATGGTTTATTAGCTACATCGAACATTATTTGATAGTCACGGCAACAGTATAACAGGTTCGAACCATCGGCAATTTGTAGTATTTGCTTGACAGGCAACGACTTGTCAGACATGGTGCTGCCGGCTATCATACATCCAGTTTCCCGAAAAAAACCCACACATTTTCGTCGTTTGACTTACCACTAAATAGATGACGGCGCATTACATCTTTTCTAAAAAAAAATAAAGAATTTTAATATTCACCGATTTTGCCTTTAATGGTTACTTTGGGGACAAGTGGTGATATGACGAGTTGTGTGTTCCTATGCCGAGACGTGTTATGAATGTGTTGAATATGTCGATATACCTTAAAGGGAAAAGGCTTTACGATATATTGTACAGACGCCAGATATATTAATCGTTTGATTGTCTGACATAAACTGTTCATACAGAGAGAGAGAGAGAGAGAATATGTATATATATGTAAAATGACAATCCGCCGAATCAATGAGTTCATCCATTCTGACGCCTCTGCCATCACCGCCATCATCATTATCATCACCATCGCCGCCTCCAGAAACTTTCAACGCCGTCTCCATGAAGAATGGAGACAAATCATGGCAATCGTCCGGCTGTGAATGGATTTACTGCTACATTCAGGATGTGTGGAAAGACGCTCTTCAGCCCATAACAAGTGTTGGTGTTGTAAATCACATGGTTAAGTTTTCCTGACGCCGATATAAACACGGATGTGAATATTGAGAGTATAAATTACGCTTGTATCATCAGAATGTCAATAGACATTGTCCCAAACCGAGTGATTTGTTTTTGCCACCGTTCATTACTGAGATTAACTTCCTCAATCAAATATTTCATCATTTCAATCACCCGATTCAAATGGTAAGGTATTTTCAGAGCAAATTGTCACTACAGAACATGGTTGTCCATGTTTATCGTTTTAACTAAATGCACCGATACGCATATTCATACTGCTTTTCAACTGTCCTCCAAACTATTCGATTTGAGAGGACATCGATGTCTAAACATTTAACAAGGGCATGCTGGGTACCACAGTTCGCAATTAATCAGAATAGTGATATTGGTTGAGATTTTTCCGAGCGCTCTAAGTGTCAATTGCTTGGATGAGGAACTAATGGCATTGGTCGCAGTAAATGTCGGAATAATCATGAATTAAACGAGAGAAGCTTGGCTGAGAAGCTTCGAACGCTGAACGTGATGAATACCAGAATGCGATATTTGAAGCAGGATAACTTTCGGTGAATCGAAAGCAACACAAGACGGATTAAAACCCACAAGAACAATAACTATAGTTTAGAGGAAACAGGCGATTAGTCATTCGTGAGCGGATGAACTCTGGCAAATATATATTTAAATAACAAAATGGTTCAAATATTGTTGCAGGTTTTACACATACATGTACTGTCTCCCGTTCACTGTTGGCACCATGGATCTACTTATCAGTTTGGAGATTTATTTCCACCATTTTTTGTTTGTTTTTGTTATGAACAAGCCCCACTCGTTTAGACTTGCTGATTCGCATCATTCGGTAGTGATAAAAGAGAACCACGTTATTTCTATATATGGGCACAATTAATATACATCAAACACATTGATCCCTAAAATTAACAGATTGGAACAGAACAACGTCGGACTGTATCGTATGATTCTAACGCCATTCTCACGTAGTTTCACGGTTTGGATTTTTCTTTCGATCCAGGGTGGCGAAGGTTCTCCTGTATTTACTGTACCCAGTGCTGGGAGTTGACGGCCAGCCTCTTTCTCCTATTCCAGGACATTCACTGTTATTATGTCTTTAGGATCATTGGTTGTATTGATAAATATTCTCAGAACTGAACTAGCCCTACACCTCCAGTCTAGAAGCGATGGACGATTTGCTGTCTGGACCGGATATCCGAACATGGTGTCCCAGTGCAGTGACATTTAACCGCAATGAGATGTATTTCCCTGATTTTTGGACAATCGTCTTCAAATTGTGTTCTCCACAATGTCTGACTGGCGAATATATCCAGCTGAACTAGACAGCTCCACAAAGTTCATGAAATCGAGTACAGTAAACACACTAATGAAGATAGTTCGGGTATTATTTGGTTTTCCATCGAGCGTTGTCATGGTTATTGGGCGCATTAAACTTTATCACTGGGGATCCGATTTCCGATTGCTTTATATTCGCTTTATATGGACGAAAAATGCCAATAAGGAGTATGACTTTCGGTCGACAGACGTTTTCCGCAGTGAAACGTATACGTAAAATGGGAAATACAACATATGTGTGCGTACAGCCTGCCGTTGCCTCATTCGTTGCAATTCCTGGAAAGTTCAATATTATGAGGTTATTATACAAGTCCATATTGTAATGAAACCCGACAACTAGACAACGAATACCAATACCGTTCTATACTGTACAAAACACTGTATATTCATTATACAGGTCATAGGAAGTTTAAACAAACTATTTGTCAATGATATTCATTTCATGTTTGAATCAATAGTTTTAATAGATAAAACAGCATAACGTATTCATATATGCAAGTATAGAGCCCGTAAATTCCGAGAATGCAATAAAATCTGTCAACGTCGTATGAATCTGCTATCGGTCTCTACTTTCTGAACTTCATTTGAGACAAATTTGACTGACTGGGCACTTTTACTTTGAATAAGATTAATGTTGATACTAAATTTGCCTCCAACGATGAGCGAGCGAGAAAATAGGTTTTCAACTCCTGTAGCTTCATTTACCTTACACTGTACAATAACAGTATTCGATGTGTGCGTATATCAACTAGGGGATTTTGATGTGATACTAGACTTTTTTCATAAAATTCAATGGATGCAAAAAATCCTGTCGATGTCAGCGGCAACATATTCTGGAATGACATCATGATCATTTTCCACTTGTGTGATTGTTGCAGATGAAGAGTCAGATGTATTCAGAGCAACTGGTAATTTCTTACATTCACCAACTTTCACTAACCGTGTTGTAGGCCCCTATGGTTAACCCTATCTGGGCTGGGAGATTTTGGGGCCTGACGAGGCCTTGCTGTGGAGCATCTCGATCCCCCTATAAACATATTTCTTACCTTCGAGCTAGGGCTGAAACACCACCATACCCTTTAATCAAGCTCTATCAGAACATGTAAACAAATCAAAGATGGCCTCCATGATGACGTCATAGTAACGTTATTTTCAGAAAAGGCATGTTTTGGACGATTTTTCGGTCAGATTGTTTTATTCGTGTGTTTTCTTCGCACAAACTGCATGATAAATAAATAAATAACAATCTGATGTGAAATAAAATAGCGTTTCTCACTTTTCCTCGCAGAACAGCAGAAATTTTGAAAAAAAATGACGAGAACATCACTTTTCTGGTACCCCGCGTGACCGCCAATTTTGAATTTACCCACGGAGTGAAGTTTTTGTCGTTCCGGAGACAGAGTAGAAAGTTTGGTTGTGGGGCGTCATGTAATGGCCCCTTCCCCAGATCTGGTAGGGTAAAGATATTGCGGGTTTTTATGACCAGTTGACTGAATAATATCAGTGTTATCAGACGATGATTCACGCGGACGCTTGACTGTGGTTTTTTCTTCCTGAATGATTCGTTTTCCTCCCAGGGATATTCCCCATCTCTTCCATTATTTTCGTGATAGTTCCCAATGAATGAACCCCAAGAGCATTTGTTCCACGTATTTTCCGGGTGCTTGCTCATTCACATGGTTCAAGGTCATTTGTGCTTTACTGGCCGTTATCTAGTTCGCCACATTCAAAATTAGCATCAAAACAAATTTTATAGCCATATTTATCAACAATACAATATTACATTTGAATACAGATAAGCGTTTGAGCAATTGTTTCGGAATCGCGTATTTTCCACGCCTATTTTATTAGTTAAGATCATCAAACTGGTTCAAGGTCATTTGTGTTTTACTAACCGTTATCTAGTTAGCTCTAAAAGTATTGAATAATGTGCAGAACAATTTTTAATGCCAAGTTCCTATAACAAGCAATAATACAGCGAATATAAAGCAATCGGAAATCGGATCCCCAGTGATAAAGTTTAATGCGCCCAATAACCATGACAACGCTCGATGGAAAACCAAATAATACCCGAACTATCTTCATTAGTGTGTTTACTGTACTCGATTTCATGAACTTTGTGGAGCTGTCTAGTTCAGCTGGATATATTCGCCAGTCAGACATTGTGGAGAACACAATTTGAAGACGATTGTCCAAAAATCAGGGAAATACATCTCATTGCGGTTAAATGTCACTGCACTGGGACACCATGTTCGGATATCCGGTCCAGACAGCAAATCGTCCATCGCTTCTAGACTGGAGGTGTAGGGCTAGTTCAGTTCTGAGAATATTTATCAATACAACCAATGATCCTAAAGACATAATAACAGTGAATGTCCTCAATACAACCAATGATCCTAAAGACATAATAACAGTGAATGTCACCAAATTACGATCAACCAACATTGATTACAATGTTGCCTTCCTGGATGAAAATAAACTACATGCAATACAGTGAAAATGAATTAGGTGTTTTCCAATCTATTGTTAGGATCCAATGTGTTGGTTTTGTTGTATTAATTTAATGCTCTGCTATATAAGTTTGGATCTTTTATCTTTTTCGGTGTGCAGTCGGCAAGTCTAGAATGTTCATAAATGGGTGATAAATCTCCCATGATAAGTGATCAGATTAGAGCAGTAAAACCTGCAACAATATTTGAACCATTTTGTTATTTAAATATATATTTGCCAGAGTTCATCCGCTCACGAATGACTAATCGCCTGTTTCCTCTAAACTATAGTTATTGTTCCTGTGGGTTTTAATCCGTCTTGTGTTGCTTTCGATTCACCGAAAGTTATCCTGCTTCAAATATCGCATTCTGGTATGCATCACGTTCAGCGTTCGAAGCTTCTCAGCCAAGCTTCTCTCGTTTAATTCATGATTATTCCGACATTTACTGCGACCAATGCCATTAGTTCCTCATCCAAGCAATTGACACTTAGAGCGCTCGGACAAATCTCAACCAATATCACTATTCTGATTAATTGCGAACAGTGGTACCCAGCATGCCCTTGTTAAATGTTTAGACATCGATGTCCTCTCAAATGGAATAGTTTGAAGGACAGTGGAAAAGCAGTATGAATATGCTTATCGGTACATTTAGTGAAAACGATAAACATGGACAACCATGTTCTGTAATGACAATTTGCTTTGAAAATACGTTACCATTTGAATTGGGTGATTGAAATGATGAAATATTTGATTGAGGAAGTTAATCTCAGTAATGAACGGTGGCAAAAACAAATCACTCGGTTTGGGACAATGTCTATTGACATTCTGATGATACAGGCGTAATTTATACTCTCAATATTCACATCTGTGTTTATATCGGCGTCAGGGAAACTTTAACCATGTGATTTACAACACCAACAATTGCTATGGGCTGATGAGCGTCTTTCAACACATCCTGAATGTAGCACTAAATCCATTCACAGCCGGACGATTTCCAGGATCTGTGCCCATTCTTCATGCGCTCTCGAGATTGTCATTTGCCAAAAAAAAAAAAATTAAAGAAACCCTCTTGCAGTGACACGATATCACGCGCGTACATTTATGAGGAATATTTTCTCCCCTATCTCCGGAACGACAAAAAAAATGAAAGCTGACCCTCCGCGACTTTTTATTTTATCATATTGGTTCGTTTTGAGACTATTTGCATAAACTCCGAGTAGAGGATCATGGGTAAATTCAAGATGGCGATCTTGTGGGGTGCCAGAAAAGTGATGTTTTCGTCATTTTTCAAAATTCCTGCTCTTCTTTCAGGAAGACTGTGAAAAAATTATTTTATTTCACATCAGACTATTATTTACTAATGTATCATACAGTTATTGCAAGGAAAACATAAATGATCAATTCGAAAAAAAAAACTGACCGAAAAATCGACCGAATGAACGCTTGTTTTGAAGATGACGTCCTCAATACGGCCGTATTGGATTTTTTTTACATTTTCTGGTAGAGCTAGATCCAAGGGTATATTGTAGAAGCTTTCAGTCACCTAGCTGAAGAGATAAGACAAATATATAGGGAGGAGGAGGGGGGGAAAAATGCTCTCCCCAGTCCTGGGCAAGTCAGAAGAGCCCAGCCCAGACGGGATTATGGAAAATGTGGCTGACATCTAGCGGGCGACCTTGTGGATCTTCTATGGGGAGGTTAAACTCCCTCGTGCTCTCCAATTATTGTAGCAGGTGAGCCCGAAATTCCCTCCTCCCACCCTCTTACATTACTACCTGGATACGGTCGTATCCCTCTTAACTTGTTTTCGCCCTGCATCGTAATCGACAGCTAAAATTTACCATAATCTGGAGAAGAATATTTAAAACTTATCTCCCCGTATTTTCTAAACCAAACGTACGTGATTTGAGACATGTGCAGGAACCTAGTTCAACGTTGGTACGTCTATGTAGAAATTTCCAAAATCACTAAAGGTTAGACGACACTACTAATTTTCCTTACTTTTTATGTAAAAAATCGGCTGGGCACATCTCAAGAAAACTACCGATATATGGATCCTTGATGAGCGATAAGATTTCGAGCTACAGGACAGTGAATTCAGGATGTGCAAAATATCTCCATGGCAACAGCTTTGGGGCGGGTCATGAAAGAGGGAAAACAACAGGTTTTTTTCTAAAATGTTGCCAGGTTCCTTCCATAATTCTCAAAGTCAATTATTTTGTAAGGGAAAAATACTAACCATGCATTTCTTGAGAATCTTTTATGATCAATTAGCGCTACCGAAAGTTAAAATGCTTGCCTTCAGCTTATATACACAAAATATAATGGTGTCGTCAAACATCAAGTAATTCTAATTCTATGCAAGTATAGAGCCCGTAAATCCCGAGAATGCAATAAAATCTGTCAACGTCGTATGAATCTGCTATCGGTCTCTAC
>JAVTVY010002887.1:0-34148 GCA_036873755.1 Hanleya hanleyi | reverse complement strand
GTGCGGATTGTGATATAGCCTTTAAGCATCCCAGTCAATTGAGTCGTCACCGAAATGTTATACACGGATCACGCTCGCCACTCTCGAGACCGGATATTTCAGTTTCTATCGGAATGCATCTGAGAATAGAAGAACCCATGGAGGTCGATTCGCCGCGGATTGAGGAGCCCGATGGAGATTGATCTCAGTGTTGAATGAAAGAAGTAAGAGCTTCGAGCTTCAGTATCAAGGATTGCCCGAAGACGTTTAGGTTACACTGAACGAAGATTGAACTTTCTGAAATGATGGCTTCTGATTGGTGGATAGGTCGGTCACCTCCCCTCTAACTTCCGAAGAGTCACGGACGTCACCGAAAAGACACGGAGATGACCGAAGAGACACGGAGGTTACCGAAAAGACACGAATGTCACGGAAAAAACGTATAAAAGTGACAATTTTTTTTTTACGGCATTCATGATTTCCAGATCCACAGCCGATATGTTCTCTTGCACAACTTGCCAGAAGCTGTTTACTCGCTCAGAAGATTTGCGACGACACGAGTCCTCCATCCACAACGGTGCACGACATACTTGTATAACCTGCGCGCGGTCATTTAATCGAGAAGATCATTTACTGCGCCACGAACGCTCAGTCCACGAGGGCGCGACGGAACAATGTAAGGATTGTGGTCAACTCTTCAAACGATGCAGTCAGTTAAGACGGCATCAGCGTTTGATTCATGCCCCGTCTCTACGGTTTTGGCGACAACTTCCTACTGAAGAGGAGCCGCGGAAGGTCAGACCCAGTGAAGATAAGCCCGGGGAGACGAACGCCACTGGTGATGCGATGACGGAGAGCCCGCCTATACCCACAGTTCAGAAGAGCCTGAATTTCCAGCCGGACCCCACCGTTACGGTTTCGAGTGATACGCCTGACAACATCGAACATTTTCTGGAAGATGCGGTGGATGTTCCCAGCGATCTCTTACCCGAAGATCATCCAGTGCGTGAGATGTATCGACGCCATTGGTACATGATCCGACACTGTTTTCATCGGCATCGCCCGATATTGGACTTATATAATTTCCGGTTGGAAGAAAACATCCATAGCTACGTGGAAGCCATATTCAACGACCAAGATACAGCCTTCAAGTTAAATTTCACTTTTGGATACATTCTTCGCCATAAAGAGACAGACCAGCTCCGTTACTTTTATCCCAGCAATAATACCCGGGTGTTTGACCAGCCTTTCACCATTATCCATCGTGCGTCACTGGAGACGATGCTGAAGGAACTGGACAGCGTGGATAGTTTGGAATGGGTACGACAACAACGACAAAACACAAAATGGCAAGTGGAGAGGGTGACCAATGTTACGTTTTTCGTGGTTAAACTGACCACCACCCCCATCGGATGAAAGTATTCACCCATGCACTGATAGATACTCAGAATGCACAAACAACTATCTGAGTATATGTGGCCTCAACGGTATCCTGGCCTGCCCGATGACGATTAGAACAAACGGTTCAGAGCGAACATGGCCGAAGATGGAACTTTCTGAAATGGCGACTTCTGATTGGACAAGAGTAGCCGAGAATACATCTAAAGGACAGGAACGAATATGAAACATGCAAATGGTGGCCTCTGATTAGAAAAGAATTTTCTTGAATTGTAAATATACCCAGCGCGGCTCCCCCAGCGTGGGTATGATGTAACATTGGGGAGAATAAACTATATGAAAAAACTTCTTGTTGTTGTTGTTCTCTCATGTGTCATCCTTGTTGCTGTTGTTGTTCTCTCTCCGGTCTATATCATGGCGTTATGTTAAAGTGTTAAGGTGTAACGACGGGCGTTGACGGGCATCACTGCATTTCGAAGAATTAGTGACAATTCCATGGAATATCAGAGCTTCTGAGCTATTTCACCAGGGCGTTGAAGCATTCAGAATGGCGTTGGTGGGCGTTGCTACAAGGTGACACCTCACACGACGCATTCACACCGCGGGTGGTCCATGTCTACCCCAAGTAACAACCTTCACTGCTAAAAAACGCCCACTTTCGCTACTACTCGTACTGATGACGTCACCAATGACGTCACAGATGCTGTGGATATCACTCAAATCGGGGTCTACACGCCAAGATCTACAACATGACACCTCCCATGACGCATTCGCACCGCGGATGGTCCATCTCCACACCAAATAACATCCTTCACTACCCCAAAAGGCTCACTTCCGCTACTACTCCTACTGATGACGTCACCAATGACGTCACAGGTGTCCGAAGGCTACAAGATGACAGCCCACAGGACGCATTCTGACCAAGGATGGTCCATCTCTACACCAAATAGCTCCTTTCACTGCCCCAAGATGCTCACTTTCGCTACTACTCCTACTGATGCCGTCACCGATGACGTCACATATGACGCGAACATGCCTCAAATCGGGGTCTACACCCCGAGAGCTACAAGCTGACACCTTCCAGGACGCATTCGAACCGTGAATAGTCCATGTCGACCCCAAATACCTTCATGTACTGCCCCAAAATGCTCACTTTCGCTACTACTCGTACTGATGAAGTCACCAATGACGTCACAGATGCTGTGAACAGCGGGGTCTACACCCTGAGACCTACAAAATGACACCTCCCAGGACGCATTCGGACCAAGGATGGCCCATCTCTACACCAAATACCTTCCTTTCACTGCCCCAAAATACCCACTTTACTTACTACTCGTACTGATGACGTCACTGATGACGCGGACATGCCTTAAATCGGAATGTACACCCCGAGAACTACAAGCTGACACCTTCCAGGACGCATTCGAAGCGTGAATAGTCCATGTCGACCCCAAATACCTTCATGTACTGCCCCAAAATACCCACTTTCGCTACTACTCGTACGATGACGTCACTGATGACGTCACAGATGACGCGGACATGCCTTAAATCGGAATGTACACCCCGAGAACTACAAGCTGACACCTTCCAGGACGCATTCGAAGCGTGAATAGTCCATGTCGACCCCAAATACCTTCATGTACTGCCCGAAAATGGCCACTTTCGCTACTACTCGTACCGATGACGTCACTGATGACGTCACAGATGACGGGAACATCCCTCAAATCGGAATGTACACCCCGAGAACTACAAGCTGACACCTTCCAGGACGCATTCGAACCGTGAATAGCCCATCTCGACCCCAAATACCTTCCTTCACTGCCCCAAAATGGCCACTTTACTTACTACAACCAACTGCGCATGCGCAGATTAACGCGACTTGCATTCAAAAACACACCATTCTGACTCTACCCCACACAAGCTTCACTTTGACACCTCACACGACCCATTCGAACCGTGAATAGCCCATCTCTAACCCAAACACACCCCTACATAACACCCAAAATGCCTGTTTTCTATACTACGGCCAGTCTGCGCATGCGCAGACTATTGAACACGGACGAACCATTAGCCCAGTCGGATGCTCCTGCATGAGAGCTTCAAAATAAGACCTCATACGACCTCATAGGATCATTAGGGACTCACCTAGACTCCAACATGTCCACCCCGTATGGCCCTATACACCCATAGCCATGCAGTATAGGCCTATGGGCCTACCCAGGCCTCGGTGACTTTTTTTCAAAAATTTCACCGATTCGCTCCGGGACCCAACCCTACCGCAAATGTATAGAAGTGGGTTTCCCAGTAGGATAAACATTGAACCTATACCCCAGTATGGGAATATATATTTATATATATGGATATGGCCCATAATGCACTGGGTCAAAATACTCGCTTCTGATTGGCTGAGAGTTCTGTGACGGATTTTGAAATACTCGCTTCTGATTGGACGAGAGCTCCGCATTGCATCTGCGCATGCGCAGAATGATATTCCTACCGCACACCCAACCCATCAGATGCCCCTTCACCTAGGCTTCACTTGGATACCTCACTCGACCCCATTGCACCATTAGGGACTCCCCTACATCCCAAAACGTCTATGCGCATGCGCAGAATGACGCTAGTTCAACCCCACTAGTCCAGTCAGATGCCCCTTCACCTAGGCTTCACTTTGATACCTCACTCGACCCCACTGGACCAATAGTGGCTTCGCTAGCTCCAAAACGTCTATTTCCATACCCTTGGGCCACCGCGCATGCGCAGAATGACGATAGTTCAACCCCACACCCAGTCCAGTGAGATGCCCCTTCACGAATGCTTCACATGGATACCTCATATCACCCCATTGGACCATTTGTGGCTCCCCTAGATGCCAAAACGTCTATTTCCATACCCTTGGGCCACCGCGCATGCGCAGAATGACGCTATTTCAACCCACTAGTCGAGTCAGATGCCCCTTCACATAAGCTTCACTTTGATACCTCACTCGACCCCATCGGACCATTATTGGCTCCCCTAGATGCCAAAACGTCTATTTCCATACCCTTGGGCCACCGCGCATGCGCAGAATGGCGCTAGTTCAACCCCACTAGTCCAGTGAGATGCCCCTTCACATAAGCTTCACTTTGATACCTCACTCGACCCCACTGGACCAATAGTGGCTTCGCTAGCTCCAAAACGTCTATTTCCATACCCTTGGGCCATCGCGCATGCGCAGAATGCCGATAGTTCAACCCCACACCCAGCCCATTAGATGCCCCCTCACCTAGGCTTCACTTTGATACCTCACTCGATCCCATTGGACCATTTGTGGCTCCCCTAGCTCCAACACGGCTATTTCCATACCCTTGGCCACCGCGCATGCGCAGAATGCCGATATTTCAACCCCACACCCACCCCATCAGATGCCCCCTCACATAGGCTTCACATTGATACCTCACTCGACCCCACTGGACCAGTAGTGGCTCCCCTAGCTCCAACACGGCTATTTCCATATCCTTGGGCCACACGAGTTGTCTCCCTTGCGTCAATGTGTGCAGATGGCGCTACGGTCGACGCCGTGATGGAGCCGCCATTTTGTTTGTTGTTTTCTTGCGGAGATACACGGGACAATAAACACTCGACCCTAGGGTGGTACAGATGCTAGACTGATCCTATTAACATGGTACAACACCTATAGATTATGTTTATTATTATTATATGGCTTAGAGGTTTTTTTGAGGGTAATGTGAGGGTTTTTTCTCCCCGTGACGTGCCCACCGCCTCGTTTGCTACCTTGCGCCGTCTAAAAACACCGCCATTTTACAAGTAATTAATTAAAATTAATTAATTAATTAATTAATTTATTTGAAATACTAGTACCCATCCTCCGTATGGCAGAACTGTACAACCCAGAACAAGTCTAGACATGCCTTGATCACGTGATCGTCATTGGGAAACCCCCACTGGGGAATCCCCTACCGTGGGAAACCCCCACTGGGAAATCCCGCCCCAGTTCCGCCTCAAATTTGCATAAATAATACCCAATCGGGTTTTTATATACTACTGACGACGATTGGCGAAGAGGCGTCTAACACAAGGACAGCTGTTCATTGAGCGACTATGGTCGATACACAAACACAATGAACATAATACTCAGGGCGGCTAGGTGTAGCGATGTAACGTTGAGGATAATACATAATAAATAATAAAATGCGTAATACGCAATATGTTTTTATTGTTGATCTCCCCTTCTCTCCTCTCATCGAATGCGAGTGTATGTGTTTAGGTGATCTTACTAGAGCGTCACTGCGTTAAGATGGGTGTTGAAGGCGTTACCGCATACGAGAGCTGTCTCCCATAATTAACCATCAAACCGGTCTAAATCAGTTCCACTGTGTGTTTGTGTGTGTGTTTGTGTGGTTCCAGTTTCCCTTTTTCCATGACAACAGTTGTCGACCAAAGTTGTCTTCCCTGACAGGGGTTCCACTATGTCACCAAACCTCCTGTATTCACAACCCACCCGAAGCATAACTCACATGACTTTTCTATACTATTCCCCGAGTGTGCATGCGCGCAAAGATGTTATAGATCAACGTGATATGACGGTCAGGACATTGTAGACAACGATAACTTCAACAGAACACCAACCACCTCTCATTTGGTCGCAGTATGGCCCACATCTTGGAAAACCCTCCCATACGCGTCTGAAAATACCCTTTCTCCGCTACTCCCCGTATGCGCATGCTCGTATCACTGGACATCGACGCTCAGGATCTAATAAAGGCTTCAATAGAACCATACCCGCCCCTTATTGCCTATTGTCTGGGTGTGTATTTAGACGCATAGTTCAAAGGGCGCATTCGGCCGTATTTGAGCGTTCTCTCTGTGTGCGCATGTGCACAATGACGTTGAGTCACAAAATGACCAGGACATTGTGACTCTACTCAACTAAAATGTTTCATAGAACTGAACCCTATACTATACCCAGTATAGCCACATTAAATCAAAGGTCAGTAGTTGCTCTTATGAGCTAGTGTATAGGAGTGTACTTTTCAACCCAATCGAGTGGGATTCGATCGTCCTTGCGGTTTCTCTACTACTGATGATGTTACAGGCCCGACGGGTTAGTGTATCGGATGTAGGTAAGCGCCTAGTCCCAAGTGCGCATCCAAGCCATTCTGTGGATTCGTTACTGATTATTATGTCACAGTCACGTGACCTGTCTTCATTGGAGTCATTCCAAGTTCGCATGGATACATTCCGTAACCTCAATCCAGGGTCCGAGGTCCAAAGTCAATGGTGTAGTGCTGATTCTTATGCCAATAAACTGAAACTGGTCACGCTTCACCTTTAAGCCTTTTGTATCACCTCGTCTCCTCAACCTCACGATTCCGACAGGATTTGTGGTTTATGTACTACTAATGGCTGAAATTTCAATTTTGTTCACGAGCCAATGAACCTGTAGGATTTTCATTTAAAAATTTGAATTGACCAATCGAATGTATTTATATACTGTTATGCACCGTTGTTTCTAGGAAAAGCCATTGAACAATCTCTTGTGGAAAGGAAGAGCATGTGAACCGAATGAAATACTTGGAAGAACAGCGATATGCGATGTACATTTTCACGACCCCCATGAAATCTGCGACGCCCATCTTTATTAAAATATATTTCTTGTTAACTCGCGGCTCGTCCTGCCTTATATGGGACGGTTTATACGTGCTGGCGTGTTTGTGCCTCTAAAATTAAGATAGAGAACGTTATGTTTGAAATGTCTATTTCACGTGTAGGTGTTACATTTACTTTCTCTCCAAGTTATCACAAAAGATTGTCATGTAGGCCTCATCAAAAACCTTTTCATATATTTAAGTCAATATTTGAATTTGTTGACTGTATGCGGGGTTGTAGTCGGACACCATGCAATTATAGACGACAAACTGAGATCGTGTACCCCGGCACAATGTGGAGTTAAAGAGAACTTTGAGAGAACAAAGTTCCCTTTCATAAGTCTAAGAAAATGGTTCTCATATATACATTAAGGTAGTCACATGCGTCTAGTTAAATTCCGATTATTGTCTGAGTCAACATTGCAGTTCATCGCGACTTTGGTGAGGTGAAATTGCTTCGTAACCTTAAGGAACACGCGATGAAAGGGGTGGAACAGTACTGAGATAAACGCCCCCAAAATCGTGCTGTCATAATCACGCATGATGGTTTATCAACGCCCCTCGATGGGGATAAAGCCCGCCAATCAGACTATCGGATTTTGTCGCTGTATCAGCACAATTTTCGCTGTATTTAAAACCATCGGAAGAACTTGGCCGTCAAAATCAGAAACAAGAGTAATCACCTCACGTGTACGAAAGTAGTATTTAATGGCGGAATCTTTGGGCATTTGTGTAGGAGGGAATGTGGAGGAGGAAATGTTGGTTGTAAACCTTGGGTGTATTACCTTTGAGCTCGGGCACTCGAGGTAACTTCCGGTCAGTTGACTGGCAGGTGGATGTACAGATAGGGTCCAAACTTCATGTAAGGGTCACGAAAGAATCCATACAATAGCCGAGTCTGAGGACAACAATGTCTGTATAAATGCCTGGGGCCTTATTCACAACAGTCCGTTAAGTTACGAACTTCTTAGTCCTTTACGGGGACGTAACGAAAGATTTGCGAGAATGTTACGGTTTGACTAGGTGGTATTCACAAAACCATACTTTAGCGTCTTTTAAATTTATGAGACTCATAAAGTTACGTGCTTCTTAGAAATGAAGATTATCCATGCTAATTTAGCTTGAAAAGCTAATTGGGCCAAAGTTACTGATATTGGGCGTAGATCCGATATTACAAAAAAAATCGTATTATTCTTGAAGGGGTGGGGGTCGCAATCCACACCCTGCGAAATGAGGTTAACAATCGGAACGTGCATGGTTAGCTGCACAGAATCTCTTCTAGGCCAAAGTAATTGCAAATTTTCGTTGAAAGGTTTATTCAAACGAAAAATTATGACGAAATAGGCTTCGATTAGCTTTGAGGAGAAATATGATGGAATAAGTGGTACAGACATATTAATGGGATACAAAATAGTAAATTTTTTAGGAGTATTTATAGGCTTACCCAGTAATAACACGACCAAAAATCCCGAGTAAACGGCATCTCTTGGGGTTAAGAGCAGTTGACGAGGTACAGACCTCCCTTAATTTAAAGAGTGAATTTAAGAGAATGTTACGGTTTCTCTCAATTTGCGAGATGTTCATGAATAGCACACCTTTATCTAAGATGACACTTAGTGTATGTTACGTTTCTGTTAGGCCTTACGGGTCCTTTGTGAATGAGGCCCCTGGCCCTTATATCTTTACATGAAGTAAGGACCAAAAAAAGTCAAATGGGTCCAGGTGGACCATCCGAAGGCTAAATGGGTAGGGTATCGCAAATGACGCCGCGGTGCGCATGCGCAGTCGAGAAAGAGTATTTTGAGGTAATCAGGGTTGTTGGAGTGATGGATGGGTCATCCTTGTTCCAATGAGCTGTGCGGGTTGTCATCTTGTAGCTTCCGGCATGTAGACTAAGACTGAAGTGGGTTTATTTTGCCGGATGTGAGGTTATGGTGCGCAGGAAAATTCAAGGAGTAGTAGAGAAAGATTGCATTTTGGATGTGCGCAGGGAGTGTTTAGATGATAGATGGACTATCCGGGGTCCCAATGGGTCGTGCAAGATGTCGTCTTTAAGCGCTCGTGGTCATTCAGACGAGGAGTAGTAGAGCAAGATAGTTTTGAGGTACGCTTGAGCGAGAGATATGCCATAAGACTGGGGTGCTGTCCACGTCGACCGATGAAGTCATGGTGCCTATGCGCAGTGGAGAAGTAGTTTCCAGGTTTTCCTGTTGGAGTAGTCGTGACATAGACTGTGATACTTATCATGTTGATTGGTAATGTGATGGCGCCCAAAATGTGTCGCTCAGCGTGTAGACTAAGACAGTGGTGCACACGTTCAGTCGAGGAGCAGCAAAGATATGGCATGTTCGGGTGCATGATAGGGACGTGTTTGGGCGATATTTCAGTCATACGTGGTCCAAATGTAGTGCACATGTTCTCGTATCAAAACTCTCGTGGTGTCCACTAAGACTGGGCTGTTGTTCTCGTCGACGTGTGAGGTACTAGTACACATGCGCATTCACGAAATAATAGAGTATAGGTATTTTGTGGAACACAGGAGCATTTTTGGGTGATAGATGGGTAATCCTGGCTCCAATGTAGGGTTTCGCATATGAAGCTCTCGTCGTGAAAATGCGACTAGGTTGCTGTTCACGTTGGTCGATGAAGTCATGCGTAGTCGAGGCCTAGCAGATAAAGGACATTTTTTGGCTGAGCGTTATTACTTTATATGGCCTCAGTGACCAAGTTCATGGCTTAATCTTTTAGAAAGAGCTGGAACATAATATTAGCGGCATTCGTAACTCCATTGTATTGACCGGCAGATGGTATTCTCACTGATATGCTTAAATGGGTTTTTGCAAAGGCTCAGAAAGAAGGGAGGTGGGGGTGATTTAATGTCACACTCAAGAATATTTCGCTCACATGGTGACAGCCAGTTAGAATGGTAGAGGAAGCCGGAGTACCCAAAAAACAACCGCCAGTCTACAAGTAACTGGCAAACTTTCACACATGCACCAGCGAGTCTCAGAGAGGATCTCGTTTAGTAACCAAACTGATTGTGTCGTCAACATATTGATGGACAGGTGATGGAAATTTCCAGAATTGAACAACAACGAATGCAGAGATCTCCATGAATTTCAATGGGTCTTCTATCGGGTATCACTCTTGTCGTATTGTATCTCGGGGAAGAAGCTATAACTTTGGCTGCATGTCGTACGGCCATCTTCATATATGAGCACAATGTTCATATTTAGACCGATTGTCAATTTATTAATCCATCATTTTTTTTAGAACCGTGTAGGCTGAAAAGGATTTGTGTTGTATGTTGTGAAAAAGAATCCATTCTATACCTTGGACAATTAATTGTGTCCATATATCCTCAGGTGAATAAGTTTACAGCTTAGGGGAGGCAACTACAATGTTTCTCACCAGAAAGTTGTTGCCCCTGAATGAAATAAATATATGTCAAGTTTTCTCAAGATGTGCTCACTCGATTTACTACATATCAAGCATCCTCCCCACAGCGCATGCTCCATTTCGCAGGCTTTATTAGACCCCCAGCGAGGTGGTTGCATATCAAGTACAACCGTTTCGTACTGGTACGGCTGTCATTCGGAATGCTAGTTAAATGGATTTTCAAATGATTTCTCATTCGGCACCCACAGTGAATTACGCCGATGTAAATCACAGACACAAATAGTAATCGTTACAATGTAAAAATGGCCTTGTTCGTCATATATCTCTGTGCATGACAATTTACCAATTGCAGGGTTTGCACATCTTGAAGCTTCCAATTTTCAAGGTAACAGTTTCTGTTTTCAAGGCATATTACTTCCAGTGATATTGAAGCTATACAGATCAATTTTCTGAATCTTTTTACTTAAATATATTGTTCATACATCTTTCAAACCGACTTGGAAATTCTTTTTTTTTATGATAAAAGAAAATATCACTATGATGGGGAAAATTTTGCTAACTAACAACGCGTTGACAACAATGGACAGGAATTCCCGTTATCACGGTCTTTAGCACAACTTCCTATTTTTCAAAGCTTTTCAACGCCCTGAATTCTAAATTATCATTTTCAAGGCTTTTCAAGGTAGTGTACAAACCCTGAAAATGTTGAATAAAAACAACTGTAAATGATCACTTTATAGCTGAAAATTGGATTTTCTTTCAAAAATGAGGGTAGTAGGGGTAGATTTGTGTTAATAATTGGTACCCTATGTCTGTGCAGGTACATCTGTGCATCACAACAAACACCATTAACCATTGTTGCCAAAGTAACAAAATATATTATTAAATATTTTTTGGGTGAAAGATGTTGATCAGAAGGGTGTAATGTTAAGGAAAGTACGTAGCCTCCTACTCAGACAATACATATTACCCTACAACTTTGCAACCAGAAGTAGGGTCTTTATATTTGCACATGCTACTGATGTATACACTAAGATAAATGTAACTCCGAAGATTGAAGTCATGGTGGTACGTGATATGATACTATATTTCGGCTATAATTTATGCCATCATCAGGATCGTATGAGCACCTGTTGCATACAGAGTATATATATATACAGTGTGAAAACAATAGTATGACAAACAATAGTATGGCAAAAAGAAAAGTATACAAATTGACCAATGAGTACACAACACAAAGAGTCAGGACTGATATGTGCTCAGGTGAGTTCACTTAAAGACAATAAGGTCTTTTGAGGCTTTTAATCCGTGATTTAACTCAGGAGATCTGGTTTTAATAGCTAGGGCTTCTTTGAATAACAATTCGTCCCAATGTTTAGCATAGGCTATTATTTTAACATCTGGTATTAACAAATCGGCGGTAAGCTCAAAAACACCGCGCTGTCTGTTTGGCATTCTCATGGCATCAGATTGTATATCTCCTATTGTCGTATATACCGACGGTTTACGGACGGTTTGGAGGTTACAAACTCTGCCGTTGGGAGAATGTCTGTTTGGTAGTCTCAGGTAGCCCCATTAGATCCCCGATATGTTGAAATTGTTTACAATAAATATAGTATCATATCACGTACCACCATGACTTCAATCTTCGGAGTTACATTTATCTTAGTTTATGTTAAACTAATCTGTGGAACAACTGGTTACTGATGTATATGTTTGGGATGTTTAAGAAATAATGTTTATATTTTAGGGCAAGGGCACCCTAAAAGTCACTTTCCCACACTAACCGTGCATAAAATAACCATTTAGCATGCCTATGAAATTATTTCTATTCTATTGCACTACTCAAATTGATTACCAACAAAGATTACAATGAAAGGTTGAAAACATATTTTCAACTCTGACAAAACTGGTCCGCTGATGTTGGGACGATGCTGTCTCGGTTGGCATCGTGCCAATGCCAGTGGATGGGTTTATGTGGTCTCTCAAATGGGGAGTGATTTTGTCCGGCGAGTCGGCTGTTGGGAAATTACATGGATATATGCCTAATTGTGTCGCTTTGTTAATCAATTTCCCGATGGAAACAACTATTAAACTTGAGAAGGAAATCTCATCTTGTAATTTATTTCTTTGTTTTATTCGATCGTTACTTGTATGAAAGCAGACATCCCTTTCCTCATCCGACTTATGAAATTTAATCTTCTAAAGAATACCTGCACTTGACACATGTACATTTCACAAGACCGTGCTAAAGTGTTATAGAATACTTATTTGACCACGGTAATAGTATTGGAATCTCAATGGGTTCATTTATTTATGTCACAAACCACCACTGGAGATGGGGGGGGGGATTGGTTTAATGTCACACTAAATGTTATTTCACTCATTTGGTGACAGCTAGTTTAAATGGAGAAAGCCAGAGTGCCCGAAGAGATCCACCACATGTCGGCAAGTGACTGGCAAACTTTCACACATGCACCAGTGAGGCTCGAACCTGTGCCGGTTCAGCGGGGCGATTCACAATTGTAATTCACATTTTATATCGGACTGCGGGAGATATACTTTAAATGGTAGAGTAGTTTGTGATCTGTATGTTCACCTTGTAAAAGACAAAGCCACTGTGTTTGATAACGTGGAGCCAATGACCCAGTGGTCTATCCATTCTTGATATATGGAAGTAACCAGCAATTGGCAACAAATGGACCTCCTTTGACCCATGCCATGACCACATGTATGTATGATGTGAATTAGTCATTCTTAACAACAAAAGGTGACTAACAGACTTCCGGATAGACATACAAGGGCAGACCCGTCATTTAAGACAACTTCAATCGGCAACACTTTGCGTGCAATACACTTGGCCCTTTTCACTCCTTGGTTGAATGGTTCCCCACATGTAGTCACCTATTGTATGTGTCTTACATGACGGATTTGCCCATACAAGCAGGATAAAATTAATGGGAGTTATCTCAAAGATTCAAAAGTACCCCAATTCCAATTCTGGTCAAGGGGTACATGTGAAAAAAGAAAACCTACACAATTCACCATGGGAAAATTCTTGCGTGTATTTTCTGAGTGACACATGAACATAACAGCAGGGAATCTGAAACAGTGTAGTCATCCCTCACTCATTACACATACAATCAAGAGATATAATCCCATAATAATTACATCATTTCACTCCCTTATTGGTGTACACTTCCAAATTAAGGAAAAACCATCCATGGCACTTTCAACGAACATGCAATTAAGCATTCTCTGCGGATAAGCACTCCTCTTTTGTTAACCTTGGTTGAATGTCCGACCATTCTTGTCTCGTATTTATAGCGAGGTCTCCGGTAAAGGTTCCTACCTTGTGGAGATATGTTAAATCGTCTTTCTCAGCTCAAGTTTGCATGTTCACTGATTTCTGTGGTTTAGAACATGATCTGTTCTGTATATACGTCAGCACTTTTTTTGTTGCTCGGGTGTTACAGTGTCACAATAGTTTTTCTCGTCTCAAATCGGGTGAAGAGTAAAATTCCAAGTTTTTTTTTCCTCAAACACAAACATGACAAATATTTACAAATATTCTCACTACAACCCATACACAAACCGTAAAAAGAGAAGAAATTAACCTGTTATGTTACACTATAAATGACCACAATATTGAAAGCACACCTATGGAACTAAGAGTTGTTTCATACAACCACAAGGTAAATATCATTATATAATTCTTCTAGAAGATGGTTCATTTCGAAGAGATCAAAGTCGATTGGCTGGCCACTTTGTCACAAAAACACACATCAAAACTCACTAACAACATGATCCAATTTCTGTGTACACAGCTGGTCATGGAAACCTCCAGAATTCATGGATGAAAATGAAATTACAGTGAAAATGCTGCATCATCCTTGTTTTTAAATACAAGTACGAGAACAGAAATTCAGTTCTGGAACTGGCAGAATGATGCTCCCCTCAAGCCCCAAAATTTCACCTCCGTTTTATCCTGTGAATGTTCCGTCATGTTTATAGCAGCATGTTGTTCTAGTTTACGTACCGGTTGTGACAGAAATAAACTGAAAACTGAATGACCAAGTTATTCTAACTTCACGTACAACAGTACAAACCTAATACACCATATATGTGGATCGAAGGACCTTTTTTAGCATCTTTAGATCTGTTGTCAACAGATCTTTGCAGACATCTGTAGATCCATGTCAGTAGATCTCTGCAGATATCTATAGAACCATATCAATCTATCTTTGCAGACATTTGTAGATCGATGCAGACATCTATATTTTGATCCATGTCAAAAGATCTTTGTGGATATCTATAGAGCATGTCAATAGATCTCTGCGGACATATATAGACCTTAATTCACTCTTTCTCCATAGATCTGTCAATACATTTTTGCTGTTAAGTACAGTAGATCTCTGCAGATATCTATAGAACCATATCAATCTATCTTTGCAGACATTTGTAGATCGATGCAGATATCTATATTTTGATCCATGTCAAAAGATCTTTGTGGATATCTATAGAGCATGTCAATAGATCTCTGCGGACATATATAGACCTTAATTCACTCTTTCTCCATAGATCTGTCAATACATTTTTGCTGTTAAGTACAGATCTGTGTCAATAGATCTTTGCTGACATCTATAGATCTGTGCCAATGGATCTTCACAGACAAGTACAGGTATGTGTCTTAGATCTTTGCAGACATCTACCGATCCATGTCAATTGATCTTTGTTGTTATCTACAGATCCATGTCAATAGATCATTGCAGACATCAACAGATCTGTGTCAATAGATCTTTGCTGACAAGTATACATCTGTGTCAGTAGATCTTTGCAGACCTCTATAGCATGTCAATGGCTCTTAGCCGACATCCACAGGTCTGTCTCGATACATCTTTACAGATATCTGTAGATCGGTCAATAGATCGTTGTCGCCATCCATTGATCATTGCAACTGCCCACAGGTCTTTGTCACACCAGTCCATAAATATGCGCTCATACATGTACATATAGATCGGTCAGGCTGCTGTCCATAGATCTTATATCTACTGATCTTTGTTAATATCTACAGATCATACTTGATGAACATTTATAGGATCACTGGCATCAAATGGTCTTTGTTACTAGATCAACATATCTGTGTCAATGTCCATAGATCCATGGATCTTTGTCAACAGTCTATGAATCTTTGTTAACATCAGTAGATCTTCAATAATGTTAAAAGATCTGTTAAACATGCATAGTATCAGGCCAAAATTAAAACTAGTTAGTTTGTGGTAACAAGGGCCTGTGAAAAATGTTGGGTCGGTCGGTAGCATTTTAAATAATTTCTTCGGGATTTTACTTTTGGAAAAAAAAAAAAAAAAATCTGAAAAAAACTTTTGGGTCGCACCCATTCTCAGCAGGTCGGTCGCGTTACCACAAACGAACTACTTTTTAATTTTGGCCTCATTAACATCAGTGGGTCTTCATTTCCATCTTCATTGGTATTTAACACCCATGTACATGTATACATCTTCGTCAACAATCCATAGATATTTGTTAAGTCAATGTATCTTTGATAACAGTCCACAGATCTTTGTTAAGTCATGATCTTTGTTAATATTCGTGGATATTTGTTAAGCACCCATAAGGTCACTGACACCAATGGTGTTAATATCCATATATCTATAGCATCCACAGTCTGACCTTTCTCAAAGTCCACATGTTTTTACCATACACAGTCATTCGTTTTTGAGGAGTGCGAGTGTGATCACACTCCATCACACTCCTGAAAATTAGCTCAGGAGTGTGAACAATAGCACTCGCCAATTGTAAGCCTCCCTAAGTTGTAACCTGGAGGAGTGTGATATCACACTCCTTAAAATCATTTTTCAAACTTTAGGAGTGTGATTAACAGCACTCCAGCTATTTTCAAAAACGAAAGACTGCATACATCAATCTTTGTTAATGTCCACAGACATGACAGATGTTTGTTAGCATCAACAGCTCTTTCTATGTCTATAAATATTTGTAAATGTCCATAAATCTTTTGTTGGCAACCCCAGATTTTTGATAGCATCCCAAGATTCTTGTTCAAAATAGAGTCGGGGGCATTTGATGACGTCGTACTTCTTACATGTCCATATATACACATACCTGTGAAATGTTTCATTTTCCAAGGTACACACTTGTTGAGGAGTTACATATGACATTATACAAGGCATTGTCTTGTTGGTAAGGAGAGCGATCACTCTACCTCTCCTTCACTCACCTAACCTTCCATCCACAATAACTGATCGCTCTCCTGGAAAATGAAAATGTGTTGGAGAGTAATGCCGAGAACAGAGAATCACTCTCGCAATACAGTGATCACTCTCTAAATACAAAATCTAGGAGAGTGATCAACAGCTCTCCCAAATTTTACAAACACAAGAGACTGCAAGGTTTGAAATCAATCCCTGTTCTACTGAGTAAATTCTCAGGCCTTCTTTTCCATCAGATTTAACAGGAAACCCAAGTTTTTGGTTTGATTTAACCTTTCCAGAATCTGTTGTTCCCTCGTGATTTACTTTGAAAATTGCCAATAGGAATGACATTCCAGATTCTCCGTCAAAAAGCAAGGTCTGGTTCTGAACTTCAGTCCAAACTACCCAAGGGATCGCATGACGCTGCACCCACACATGTTAACTTTCGATAAATGATAGCTAAATTAATTGATGATTACATGTGGAGACAACTACGGCAAATTACAGGTGCATAATTGAGCACAAATTACAAGATTTGAAGATTTCTCAAAAGGTGGATTTACAGTCGTTCCTAATCGTGATAATCCCGGTCTTTTCAATAATTCTAGTCAACAGAGCGATATATCATCTATGGTTAATTACAATTCTGTATGAAACAGAGCCATATATCATCTACAATTAGTTACATTCTTGATAATCAGAACTCATCATTCTTTTATCTATAGATGTTTAAAAATCATAAAGTTATAGTTGTCACCAATTACAAGAAAAATTATTATTAATGGCTTGCAAATTCAGAATAAAATATAAAGTTTTGAACAGTGTTTTCAAAAGAGCTGCACTTCCAATTGACTTGGAACAAAAACTGAACACTTATTGGTGAAGTTGTATTTTTGAATTAAAACGCTATGAAATTACTCTAAATCATAGTGCTATGATTTCTGCTACTGACCGGAGAATTACAAAAGCCCTATTACCTATAAAATTGTCTTCGAAACTTTCATTTCAAATATACGGTGAAAACATTATTTTTAGGCAACAATCCATTGTGAACATGTACACGTATATAAGCAAGATGCAAAGTTGTTTTATCAACATGATACTAATAGCAATAAACTGTACACACACAAACATCACCTACTGAACTGTATGAAGTATAAACGGTGCCAATTACAAGTAATGTTCACATCTATGGTACGATACTGTCCAATCAGGTATTGCCTTTCATGTCCATAAATGGCCTGTCTATTTTGTTGGTTTTTCAGATCCGGTGTCACCTTCATGGGAAATTCGAAACGGCAAAATTGGAGAAGAATTATACATGTACATCCCTATCGCAGGGTGGACCAACTCGGAAAAAAACAGTATTTTTTTCCATCTTAATTTGTTTCTTTGCTTTTTTTTTAAATATTTTTTTGCTCACGCAGCGATGGTAATCATTTGTATATTACTCGGTACATGTACACCTTTGTTTTGTTCCACTTTGGCATGATTCATCATCAGTTGGCATGGTTGGGATATGTGTACCAAGGCTTTTTTCAAATTACTTGCTCTTTTGCAGGAAAAGCAATGGTTCGTCGAACTCTTTTTGGGGGAAATATGTCAGAATTGGTCAACGAAGACAAGCCATCCATGATGTATTTTACAATGCAGAGTTGAGGGATCTGTGGAAAATCTCGAACACTTTGTGGGAAATTGCCTACTCGTCGCATTCGGTGAACTCTTTGTCTGGCAGGAACATCATCAGTTTAGTTGTAAGGTTCCATGTGTTTCGCGTTAACACGTTTTGGCATAATCACACCTCTCGCATGCTTGAGAGGTGACATGTGAAAACCACACTGAATTGACGCTGAAGCCGGCCTCTAACTTTGGGGTGCAGTGGAGCCAACTACTCAAGGCGGTATGCGGCATACACACTCGCAGTAAAAGAATTCCCATCCCTAACTCATCTCCTCGTATCGTGAACACATTCTCCTTATTTTGACTACCCAGGCAACCAATCTGATCCGAACCCATCTACGTAATGCAGAGGCAACAACACCCAAGTTGTGGGATGTACAATGTACTGCTAGTCAAGATATGTAACAATTGTCAGCACTGTCATCCAGAGCGTTGTCCACTCGGCAGAGTTCGTGCCAGAATGAATTACTGACCACCATTAACCAGTTGTTCTTCGCTTTTTGGAGCATTTGCTGCTTTAGACTTGTTCGCCTTGGAGTCCGACTCGCTGCCACTCCCAGCAACTGGATGAGTGTGTGTCGAACTCACTTTCTGGGGCCCCGTTCTAGGACGGTTGTCCCGGGGGTCACGGTTGTCCCTTCGTTCTCGGGGTTCTCGTGGTTCCCGTCGATTCCTGGGATCCCGCTGATCTCTAGGGGGGTAATCTCTTGGCTCACGCGGTTGCTTTGGCTGTTCGTTACCTTCGCCTCTGACGAAAGGTTTAGAGTCTCTGTCAGAAGCAGCCCCAGACGAAGCGGCGGCCACATTACCGGTGTTTGGAGGACTTACATTATTCCCTTTCCTATAGCCCGGAGATTGCGACCTCCTGTTCGGAGGATAGTAGCCATCAGATCTGTTCCCTCCAGAGCCCCCAGTGTATCCCCCACGAGAAGTCGGTCCAGACGTTCGACCTCTATAATTCGTTGAGACACTGGTATCGGTTTCTGTACCAGAAGCAGCACTACCATTTCCTCGTCGCCTATTCCGACGTCGCCTCCTTCTGCGTTTACCATCTATGGAGGAAACACTCTCTACAATAACAAGTGAAAGTTTACAGAACTGGTTCAGGCATAAAGTAGTAATATATTATCATATTTGCCTAATTCCACAATGCAATGCACGATAGCCAATTTATTCAAATTTCGATAAAATGTCAATATCCAATTAGTTGACAAAATTGAGACTTCCAGGAATCCCTGACACAAGGTATTGAAACTAAGCAGTGTTATGTAATAGCATGAATAGTGATCCCAATCTTGATACATGTATGAAGGGCAGGTGCCAAGTTTGCAGAGAAAGAGCATCTAAGCGGTTTCAGTAAATTGCTACAAAAGGGCACCCTTACCAAGTCAATTACTACTCTCACTATGAACTATCCTTGGTACATTAGCCCACCAGTTGTCATCAAAGGAAAGTTGTAAATGTATAAATAGACAAGAGAAGTCGCTGACTTTGAATCCATTTGAATTTTGAAATATGTCAAAGAGAGCATTATTGATTGGCTGAGCTATATTTAGGGACCACACCTACCAGCATAGCTACTGGGGGATGACCTCATCCTACACACAATCAGTGTGCAGGTTCCGATTGGTTTGTAGATCTAATAAGGTTTACCAAGGGTATATCAGGGGTGTGATCTTAGGAATTGGCTTGGGATAATGAAGATGGTGGTATGTCAAACAAGATATCCTGGATATATCCAGTGTTTATTCAAAAATGGGATGTCCCAGAGTTTAGTGTTGCAGGTTTATAGATTGTTTACTGTAAGTGTATTGAAAATCATCAGTGCTATATAAGAATATCCAGAGATCAGGCTGACACATGTCCAGATTTTCCTAAGCCTACCTTGATCTTGGCTATTGCCGCTAGCATTATCCAGGACGGTGTCATCATCATCAGTCATCCGCCGTCTTGATCTCGTGTCGGAACTCTCGTCATGGGAAACTAAGAAGATAAAGATAAATCACCTTTGCAAATTTGATCTCTATGCATGCATGCTAATAGGGGGAAGTACAGAAATACACAAACTAGTATTATGTAATGGCATCATATTTGACATTCACTAAGCAGGCGTCATCCAAAAAACAATTTCTACGTCAATAACTGAAAGATCTTTTAGGTTCGACAGCAAAAATCCCAACAGGCATAAGAACCCAGAGTACAGTGCAACGCAGAAAAAACTTCACCTGTAATACATCTCTTAAATGAAACTACAGTATGTCCATTTTGAATAGTCGTCTATTTCAGAGCTTGTCAAAAATCAATGGTCAGCTCTGCATAACTTTTTTTTTATTTTTGCAGCGTGTATAACAAACTGATCTCCACAAAATGGCAATACTCTGTGATATCAAGACTATATCAAGTTTGAAATATCTTTGTAATTATCGGGATATAAAACTCCACAATAGTTGTTTCAGGCACCGCGACTGACTTGCATAGGGTCAAGTCATAATGTGTCAGACAAAGTTCAAGAATGCCATATAGGATCATAGAGGTGTGTGCGGTTCAACATTCAGCAATTTTCTATGTTCAGTGATATATGAAAAATGATCTTCAATTTCGTCTGAAGTAAAGATCTTAGAATAACCCCAAAGGATGGAGATCAAATTGAGCAGTGAAACTTTCATACTTCCACCTCTTCCTACTTCTGATGCAAGACAGACCCAAGTGAAGAGATGGGTGATCCATTAGTACTGTCAGTGAAGGTAGGTTTTGGTAAAAAAAAATTCGGGTTCATCGACATATCTAGAATTCCATTATGGGATTGTAATTACAAGAGCAGTCAACGGACCACATCTGCCTGAATATAAATTTAAGTCAGTTTTCAAATTCATTGCACCTATTAAACTGGTCACAGTTCGAGTACCCCGGCATGACTGAACATATATAATGTAGATCAGATGCAGGTTTAGGAGGAGCTCAGACAAAGCATAACATTGATACGATACTTCCCAGCAATATAGTAATCTTCTATCCATAGTACACAGGCTTGATGGTACTGCAATGCCTCGTAAACCCTGTAGACTAATAGATTTGCCAGAGACAATCGTGAACGTATCCCCTTTCGGCTCAAAGAGTGAATCAGGAAGAGGTGGAATATGGTGGTTTTGGCGTACTATGGGGACTCTTTTGACTAGTTACGTGTGCCTTTGGGTTGAAAAATGTCAGTTTTCCAGATTAGAAACCTACCTCATCATATTGCTTCAAAGTTTATCATAAACAAGACAGAATTTGTTTACATGCTTTCTTGAATTTCCAGATCATGAGTAGAAAAGATGACTCAAAAACATGTTCGCATGTCACTTGTGAATATTTTCTGGGAATGGTTAATCCTAAAGGCACTGTATTGTACATTCACCAAGTAGGGTGAGCAGGATGAGACAGCTGGGTGAGAGAACTTTTCTGCAATCCCAGCAGTCTTTACAGACCTATAGAGGAGATGGTACGATAAGGCGGGACTTTGGCCTATACATGGTGTGGTTGAAATCGAAAAAATAAGAGGATAGAAGAAGGACTGGTTCACTCGGTGTCAGTATAATGTGACTGAGTGGGGTGTCATGTCTGCCTACGGCATGATATTTCAGTGGGACAGCACTATAAAATGGCAGCATTACATCTGCTCTGTTACAAGTAGGTACCCCTGCCCCTCCCCCTCCCCTCCCTTCCCTTCCCCGTCGTGATATAGCTGAAAAAATGTTGAAAGCGACGTTAAACCCTATTCACTCACTCACTCACTCGAAAAAATAAAATGTTTTAATGTAATGGCAAGAGAAAATATATGTACACGATTGCGTTATAATTATACTCATTACATGAAATTGAAATCCGCAGCATGTGCTATTTCATGAAAAAAGGGTTCTAAATTTAGTCATTTAAACACACATCTGGACACAAAGGACCCCTTTGACCAAAAAGATTTTCCACCAGTGAAGATATGCCACCGCACATCACTTACATCACTTAAAGCAGGAAAGAAACTCCAGGAGTTTTCCAGGTCATTAATTTCAATTTTCCAGGAGTCTTTAGTACAATAACTCGCAACAAAGATGAGCAGATTAATGGCACAGTAACGTGCGGCATCAGATCGCTGGTTCTCACAGGGTATGAAAGTGTAGTTCTTCCTGGAGTTTAACTTTATTTTTAAGCACTTTTCAGGACATTCCAGGTTAGCAATTAAATTCCATGAGTTTAAGGACTTTCCAGGAGGCATATGAGCCCTGTTCATGTTCATGTCTAGGCGTATGAACCCATGTTCATGTCTGTTCATGAACCCTGTTCATGTCCATGTGATGGGTTCATGAACCCTGTGTTTAAGAGACTCGATTTAGACCCTTTTTTCACGAAATAGCACATGCTGCATATTTCAATTTCATGTCATAACTATAAATATAATGCAATCGAGCTAGAACTTTCACATATAGTGTACACATAATTTCTCTTGCCAATTATTTTTAGGACATTTTATTTTTTTCGATTTCAACCGCACCACGTATAGGCCAAAGTCCTTCCTTATCATACCATCTCCTTTCAGACTGGAGCACTTGCCTTGTTCCTACCCAGGCAAGCTGATTTTGGAGGTCTGTTGCTTTCAGTTGGTGTTAGCTACTGTTGACCACAGACAGCTAAACACCATGCAGCTGCCTGTGGAAGGTGCATGCCGTCAGCTACAATGAGCAGACATAATTCAAGTCCGCAACATCTTTCTGTTCCAACAAAATTTTGAAGGAAGAACGTTCAATTACATACATGTCATGCCAGTTCGTTCTTCATCCACAGGCATGTACGCCCCTCTCCCACCATACCCTCCTCTGTTACCGGCCATGCCATAATCTGGGGGAATAGAATAAACACATGCATATCATGCAGGCTATGGTTAGTAACTTCAGTCAAACAGGACATATATTCTCCCAGTCAAGGATTTCATGAATGAGCTAGCTCTCACTTGAAAAGCTGATCTCATAGCATGGTGGAAGTAACCATAGCAAATTAAGTAGATGCACATTTCTGAGTCTCGCACCAAATCTTGCCCACTTCTGTTGTCGTGATGCATGTAATATATATATGTACATCATGGGCAGAAGTACGCTCATCCAGAGGAGCAGACAAAATGGCAATGGACAAAATGAGAATGAACAAAACAGCAAACAGACAATATGGCCATTTTGTCCAGCTGTCATTTTGTCGATTGACATTTTGTATTGTACCCATTGAACATAAATAACATATTAGTACATGTACACATGCAAGTGAACTAAAGATACACACATGCAGACTTCTTCCTGTGTAGTGGTGACTGATATACATATTGAGGTCTACATTCGGTACCATTATAAAAACTGTCTAACATTATGAAGCATTAAACTTATCCATTAGGTCGAAAACACTCAGAGGGAAAAAATCAACTGAAAGGCTTGAGCATGTGAAAAGATAACTAGATATTCAAATTATCAATAGATCTATGTATTACCAAGAGATATCCATAAGTAAATATTGCAAGATATCCAGGTTTGCAAATATCATAATCCCCCAACTTTCAATTATTTCCAGTACTCTTCTAATTTACACCCATTAGAAACAAAAACCCAAACCTCAGACTATTAATGAATTCTGAAATTTGTATTCTCAAAAGAACATTGATTGGAAATGCATGGTTGAAAATAGCCCATTGCGCTCCAATACCCCTCGGCTATCAGTTATTGTCTACACCCAGCAATCACGCATTGTATAATATCAGTGTATTTTTAGAACTAGATTAACAACATGAGATTGATCTAATCAAAACCCCTCGGCTTTCCCCAAGTGATTGAGACCCATGTGTAGTGTGAACTGGGGAAGAAATGGTTCTATGTGGGATGATCATGAGGTCGGTAGTTGGTTACATTCAGGCATATAGGACAGAAATAGAAAAATTATATATCTGTAAAGGGGCATAACTCTGTAAAATATGGGCCGAGGGGAGCCACTTTCGATAGGCATCTGACTTAGCACTCTGTAAAATAAGATCCAAGACAAATAAGCTGTACTGAACGCGGATCTGCAGATATAACTTGTACATTCAGCTACAGATAACAAAATTAGAGATTATTACATCCGAAAGGGGCATAACTCCATAAGCCGAGGTGAGTAATCCTTTGTTGGCTTGTAGAATACAACAATATAAATAAGTTTCCAAAATATAGTAGCTATACCGAACACAGTTCTGCAGATATAGTTGGTTACATTCAGGCATATAGGACAGAAATAGAAATTAATATATCTGTAAAGGGGCATAACTGTAAAATATGGGCCGAGGGGAGCCACTATCGATAGGCGTCTGACTTAGCACTAGATAAATAAGTGTTGAAAATTTGGTGGTTGTGTCCCAAGCAGTTTTGCCTAAACTGCGGTAACGGACGGACGGACAGACATACGGACGTACAGACGGACGTACATGGCAACGACAATACCCCGAGGCCAAAATGGCCGAGGGGTAAAAATGGGATCTAGTAGAGTGTAGCTCTCATATAAGAAATACATAGGGAATTGGGCATGGTCAGCTTTTACCAAGGCCTTAATTGATGGGAAAAAATTTGCACTGAGGTTCTGGTAGACCATGACCGAATTCTTAGCTATAAATATACTCTTCTAGCTCATAATCAAATCAAGTAATTTTATCTTGAAAATATAGATCAAGGTCAGTCATCTTCAACAATTTTCAGGTCAATTCTAACTTAATTGCACATGAAACATGAACTTGGAGATCTTAGACTTAACATATAGAATTAGACATTTAAAAAATAGGTCAAGATCAGTGATGTTCTTCAATAGACTTCAGGTCCAGCCATAATTAAGCGGTATAAATTTGGACAATGTAGATATAATCATTCATGGAATATTGTACTAAATAGAATCCGACCTGGATAAAACAGGTCAAGGTCAGTCATCTTCAGTATACCTCTGAAGCATCACCAGATGTACACATAGTATTAATTTGGAAAGCCTAGCTATATTCTTCAGGTGATATAATAATAAACTGTATATGACCTTGCAAAAATAGGTCAAGGTCAGTCAACTGTGATAGGCTTCTAGTCAATCACCAGTTGCATAAGTAATATGAATTTGGAGACCCCAGCTTCAATCCTTCAAAAAAAATATAGCAAATACTAAAATTTGACCTTAATATAATAGGTCAAGGTCAATCATCTTCAGTACACCTTTGGACCTTCGCCAGATGTATATATAGTAGTCATTTGGAAAGCCTAACTTTATTTCTTCATGTTATATCATAATAAACTGTATATGACCTTGCAAAAATAGGTCAAGGTCAGTCAACTGTGATAGGCTTCTAGTCAATCACCAGTTGCATAAGTAATATGAATTTGGAGACCCCAGCTTCAATCCTTCAAAAAAAATATAGCAAATACTAAAATTTGACCTTGATATAATAGGTCAAGGTCAATCATTTTCAATAGGCTTCGGACCCTTCACCCGATGCATACGTGGTATGAATTTACAATGCCTGGCTATAATTCTTCTCGAGATATCGTGTCCACAAGAAAGATGGACAGACGGACAGACAGACAGATACACAGACGACGCTGACAATATCCTCGGGCAAAATTTGCCTGAGAGGTAAAAATGAAGCAGAGATCTGAAAGGAAGGCAACAGTATCATCATGATTTAAAGAATTAGCTGAAAGCCCTTGGGACAGAGATGACTTTCAACAACCTGCAGAAAGGCTATAGATGTACAGTTGTTCAGCAGAGCAAGACTGGTGTGACATGTGCGAGGGCTGGGTTAATATAGTAAACATGGTGAAGAGATGCAGTCAAACAGGCAAGGTTGTGACAATTATTAGCTCATCCAAGCTGAGGGGGCATACAAACTCTAGCAAAGACACACAGCTTGGTTGACTCAGACCCAATCTCACACAGACATGTTCCTGTATCACTCGCAGTACAATCAGTTGGTTATATGAAATGAACAACCTCAAAGTAATTTACTCCTGTTGATGGACATATTAGATTGACTAAAAGAAACTTGTTCTCATGGGCTAATAGGTGTTGTACTGGAGTTTCTATAACCGGTTAATTCATGCAGCCAAGTACTATTGGTTTATTGATTGAAGCAAGTGAAGTAGATAAAGCACGTTAAATCAAGCAAGTCAAGTATAGCATGTCAAGTCAAGCAAATCAAGTCTAGCATGTCAAGCCAAGGTCATCAAGTCTAGAATGTCAAGCAAATCAAGCAGCAAGCCACTGGTCTGCAAGGAAGATCATAGGACTCACCGTGGTCACGATTCATAGAGATTCCCCTAGGACGTGTCCTACCCCGCCTGTAACCCCTACCACGAGGACCACCATGAAGCACGCTATCTGTCAGATAGCCCGATTGGCGCCTCTCCTCAGCTACGACCTCCGCTGACCAATCAGCGATAGGCCGGCCACCTGCTGCTGAATCTTCATCACCTTCAAACAATGAAGAGCTTGGTTTACAGGAGAGCAGCACTGACAGTACCTCAAACCATGCAGCGACTAGCCCATTATTAGTCCCATTAAAGGTACATAATGCATGTATGTCTATAATGGGTTTGTCCGTGTAATGAGGGGTTGTTCGTGTGTATGTATTTTGAGTATATCCTACCACCAGTCACAGGCCAAAAGTTTCATACGCGTGTACATTTCAATCAATATTTAGCTGCATCCTTGACCATGTGTTGACCGCTGACTATCTGACCTCCAGAGTAACACATCTTTTCTCTGTCCGACATACAGCGCTAAGAGATTATGTGTCAATGTAGACCAGTAGATCAATTTAGATATATCAACTCAAACCCAATATTAAACAGAACCATAACGTACAGTACATCAACTTTCTAATTACCCAGAAGGCCATCTGCAGAGGATATGAATATGATGAAAGCTGTTAGATTTTTCCGTCTTTCACAAGGTGGTACTATGCATGTGTGAATGGCTTGAACATCAATGTAACATTTCTGAATTAGCGTGATAAGGTGGTCAAAAATAACCCTTGCAGGCAATTTCCATTATGTCTTGAAGGAATCTTATGACATTTAGGAATAATCCATTGAGTCATTCCAATTTGATTGTTGGAAACAAAATTTTAGTGAAAGTGGCGCCACTTCTTTGGCCTCTGACCATGACAGTGCACACCTACCAAGTACTGCCTACAAGCTGGAGCAAGTTTTGGGTCTCTGAATCTTGTGTTAGTCAAGTTACAGCGAATGAAAAAAAAGTGCTATATAGCAAGGTTGACAGATGATAGAACAAGATGGAAGGAGCCCAATTAAGATAGTACTGCAGCAAGAATACTGACTTGGCTACAAGACTTGGTCAAGTCAAGACTTTCAAGGTAGAGAGCAAATACGGTTACAGAAAGCACAAACAAGGTTACAGAAACTAGACTGAAAACTAGATTAACATGATCACTGTGAAATCACGGGGAGGACTGCCTCTGGCATGGGTTTAGATACTTCAAACCACAGAAAGAATTTTCTAGGTCAGTTTAACAGAAGTTCAAAGTTTTAAAATAGCCCATTAGGTCAGTCATCTTCAACAATTTTCTGGTGTATTCTAACTTTAATTGCATATGGAACATGAATTCGGAGACCTTAGACTTAACATATCAAATTTGACCTGCAGAAAATAGGTCAAGGTCAGTGATATTCAATAGACTTCAGGTCCAGGTATATGTGGTATAAATTTGAACAATGTAGATGTACTCCTCCATGAAATATTGTACTAAATAGAATCTGACCTGGAAAAGATAGGTCAAGGTCAGTCATCTTCAGCGCACATCTGGACCATGTATACATAGTATTAATATTTCTTTATGTTATATCATAATAAACAGTACAAGACCTTGAAAATATAGGTCAAGGCCATTCACCTGGGGTAGGCTTCTACTCCATCACCAGTTGCATATGTAATATGAATTTGGAGGCCCTAGCTTTAATACTTCAAAAAATATAGAAAATACTAGAATTTGACCTTGATGAAATCGATAACGGTTGGTCATTTTCAATAGGCTTCTGACTCTTCACCAGATGCTTAAGTGGTATAAATTTACAATGCCTGGCTATAATCCTTCTTGAGATAGCGTGTCCACAAGAAAGATGGACAGATGGACAGACAGGCTGACAGACGACGCCGACGACAATACCTTTCAGGCAAAATTGCCCGAGGGGTGAAAATCAGAGAAAAAATGTGAAAATCAAAGTTTGAAATAGTCAAAATCACAAGGTTGGAATAGCCAAAATCATGAGGTTGAAATAATCATTGGAATAGCTGGAATCACAAGGTTGGAATAGCTGAAATAACAAGGTTGGAATAGTCCATATCAGAAGGTTGAAATAACCGAAATCACAAAATTGGAATGGCTGAAATCGCAAGGTTGGAATAGTTGTAATCACAAGGTTGGAATAGTTGAAATCACAAAGTTGGAATAGCTGAAAACAAGGTTGGAATAGCCGAAATAACAAAGTTGGAATAGCCGAAATCACAAAGTTGGAATAGCCGAAATCACAAAGTTGGAAATGCTGAAATCACAAAGTTGGAATAGCCGAAATCACAAATTTGGAATACGGTAATTCCCCTAATAATTCACTCACAGGAAGTTCACTTTTGAACTCTGTTATTCAAACACAGAGAAAAAGTAACATTCCCCTTCTTCATTCAAATTGAAGAAAAGCCATATAATGACAAAATGGGACACTTTGTAGCTGGAGCCATGAAGAATATTGCCAGAAATATGCCATTTTTGCTGCACTTCCTGTGATCGAATTATTAGGGGAATTACCGTAGCTGAAATCACAATATTGGAGATGCTGAAATCACAAAGTTGGAATAGCTGAAATCCCAAGGTTGGAAATGCTGAAATCACAAAGTTGGAATAGCTGAAAACAAGGTTGGAATAGCCGAAATAACAAGGTTGGAATAGTCGAAATCACAAAGTTGGAATAGCCGAAATCACAAAGTTGGAATAGCCGAAATCACGAAGCTGGAATAGCCGAAATCACAAGGTTGGAAATGCTGAAATCACAAAGTTGGAATAGCGCCACCTTGCGGCCGAAGCCGGCTTTAGCTATAGCGCAAAAGCCGGATTTCTACGTTCCCACTTCGAACTTCCCTTGATATATATATAGACCCTATTCAATGTTCAAAAGAAGTTAAAATAGACACGAGATCTCACTGATCTTTAAATCATTTGAATTTCGAAATGTGTTGTAGGAGAGCGTTATTGACTGGCCAGGGGCAAATACAGCTTTTTAATTTGGGCACTGTTACAAAACGAGTCATCCCTCCCCACGTAGATTTCAGCAGATCAGCTGTCCTTTTTTGGCAATGTACGAAGCTCCCACTGCCTTTATTGTGCGATTTCCCAGTACTTTAGGGTCGACCGCGGGGCATTGTGTGAGTGACGCTCGCTCTTGCCGTCATGGAGAATTCTGAGATTTTTGTGTGATTTTGCATGATTTTCAACGAACTCGTACCTTGCTCTTAGAGCCGCACTGTAGGCAAATCTACAACGTGTTATACCTCTGACTAACAGTACAGGTTGAACTGTCGTCGCTCATGAGAATGAGGTAACATGTTAGAAGTGTGGATATCCGCTGAATTCAACAACAACAACATGCATTTGCTTGACGCAAGTGGGTAATACAAAACATTCCAGCATTCAACGGTTGATCATCAAAAAAGGTTAGATATAGTCAAAAAATAGCTTCGTTTGGTTTATTTTCTTTTGTTAGGTACCAATTTTACGTCCTCTAATTTGGGCTTTTTTGCTCTAGGACCTGTTAATTTGAGCACCGGTAAATGGTATGTAAATCGACCTGTATACGACCCTGCTGGATCACCTGTACATTGGGCCAACACAACCACCATATTAGGAGGAATGACGTCGCTACTTGAGGATGATGTCATCCTACACACAATTGGGGGGTAAATTCTGATTGGTTCATCACTCGTTTGTAGGTGAAATTTACCCCTCAGAGATTGAACACTGAAGATAGTCAGAAAAATCAAGACAGGCTCGCAGTGGGAACTTAGAAATTGGCTTGGTATAATGAAGATGAAAGAAGGCATGCTGAAGGTTACAGGTCATAATTAAATAATAGTTTGTGTATATTGATCAAATTTAAGGGGTAACAATATGCACAAAAAAATCAACCAAATAACACCTTAATATTTTCTTTCAAACCATTGATATTTTTCTTGTAAACTATTTTCCAAATTACCCAACTAATATAGTAAACCCCCCCCCCCCTTAATATTTTATTATATTATATTAACATTTGTTAAGGTTACGACTCTCTTACAGGCTTCAAACCGTTGATATTTTTCTTGCAAAATATTTTTCAGATTACCCAACTAATATCTTGCTTGCTATTCGGCTAACTCTACATATGTAGAACTAAAGACATGAAAGAAGAACAGTGCCTCATTTTTTTAAAGTTTGCCCGTGTTCTACAGATATCCATAATTTAATTCTCAAGGATCACATTTTTGGATATTTTTGAATTAATGAACTTTGAACTGTCATAAATCATTTCCAGAAATTTCAAATATCTAATAGCGAAGACATTTGAATGCTAAATTTCACAGACCACTCCATTTAAGTTCAAATAAGTTAGTTGCTGTAATCAGAACAACACAATGGCGGATTTGCACCATAATTCAAGTTGCAGGGCATAATACACCGACAAGTGGCTGGTCGCATGACCTCAGGTTCATTAATCACAATAACCCACAATACATTTTTAATCAATGATAACTTCACTGTTTTCGACCTGAAGTTGCCAAAATTATCATAAATGTATGCTTGTTGGTCCTTTCTTGGAATAGTAGGAATATTTGATGGATATTGTCATATTTACACCAGCTATCAATAGTTAAAGGGAGAGACCATGAGAACGAACTGGAGCTCATGTGGTGCGCCATGTACTAAGATACAAGTGTCCAAGGATTAATGGAGAAAGGACAGATTGTCACTAAATTCGGATTCCCAGAATATACAGTAAATACATATTTTTGGGGGGAGTTTATTGCTCAATTTAATTGAGCAAAAACAGACAAAGGTGTCAAAACTCTGATTGCTAGGAATATCTTAACCTTAATAATAGAGATCCGTATCTGGTTATTCAACAAGATACCTCAGATTCACACTAGCATTCCATCAACACGAGATTGATCTAATCAAAACCCCTCGGCTTTCCCCAAGTGAGTAAGTCCCATGTGTAGTGTGAATTGGGGAAGAGATAGTTCTATTTGGGATGATCAAGATATACTGGTACTTAGTTACATTCAGGCATATAGGACAGAAATGGAAAAATTATATATCTGTAAAGGGGCATAACTCTGTAAAATATGGGTCGAGGGAGCCACTTTCGATAGGCGTCTGACTTAGCACTCTGTAAAATAAGAACCGAGACAAATAAGCTGTACCGAACACAGATCTACAGATATAGCTTGTACATTCAGCTACAGATAACAAAATCGAAGATTATTACATCCGAAAGGGGCATAACTCCATAAGCCGAGGCGAGTAATCCTTTGTTGGCTTGTAGAATACAGCACAAAATATAGTAGCTACATGTATACCGAACACAGTTTCGCAGATATAGTTGGTTACATTCAGGCATATAGGACAGAAATAGAAATTAATATATCAGTAAAGGGACATAACTCTGTAAAGTATGGGCCGAGGGGAGCCACTTTTGATAGGCATCTGACTTAGCACTACTGTAAAATAAGAACTGAGATGAATAAGCTGTAGAACACGGATCTGCGGATATAACTTGTACATTCAACTACAGATAACAAAATCGGAGATTATTACATCCAAAAGGGGCATAATTCCTTAAGCCGAGGCGAGTATTCCTTTGTTGGCTTGTAGAATACAGCAATATAAATAAGTTTCCAAAATATAGTAGCTATACCGAACACAGTTCTGCAGATATAACTGGTTACATTCAGGCATATAGGACAGAAATAAAAATTAATATATCTGTAAAGGGGCATAACTCTGTAAAATATGGGCCGAGGGGAGCCACTTTCGATAGGCGTCTGACTTAGCACTCTGTGAAATAAGAACCGAGACGAATAAGCTGTACCTAACACGGATCTGCAGAAATAACTTGTACATTCAGCTACAAATAACAAAATCGGAGATTATTACATCAGTAATCCTTTGTTGGCTTGTATAATACAACAATATAAACATGAATTGCAAGCAAGCACCTAAAAGGTGCGTGGGCCCCTCAGCCTGTTTTTTTTTTAGTCAAGTAGGATCAGGGCTGCATCTAGAGCCAGTTTAGTTTTGGAAAACATATGGGCACCCAAAACTCAAATGAAACAAAAAAACGAAAGTGTTGTTTTTGTTCAATTTGAAAAGATTTCTGAAGGAAATACTCCTAGAAAAAGCTTCTGGAAGCCTCAATATCGATCCGATTGCATAGCTGGGTATTGAATTTCATGTTAATAAACCTCTGTTTTGTGATTGATCACAGGCTCTTTGCGTCGAAATTCACTTAAAAAAATTGGACCCTCAATAATGAATTACGAAAAGGAACTGGGAGTTTGGGATCGGAACCTGCAAAAAATTCATGGATACCGTATATAACAGACTTTGGTTTCACGTGAGCTGGGATTACAGCATGCAAGGAAGTGTAGCTTTATCAGTGGCAATTTATGCATTGCACAAGTGTGATAACAAGCTGAGTAGCTAGCAGGTCCTCCGCCAAGTAGCCTGTTTGAGAGCATACAGCATATACGCTTCCAATATCTCCTTAAATATAACTTGGAAAGGTGATATGTGTATGTGGAAAGAGACGTTCATCTGGAATTGTTGAGACAATTTGAGGAGGTTTGGGAAGCAGTAATGGGTAATGTAACACTGGAATGTAAGTCTGTAGTTGTATATGGATTTGTGGATGGTGAGGTTTATAAATCGATAAAGATATCGCGTTCACAACACAGATGGGTACAATATGGGTGAGCGAAATCCAAGATGGTCAATGGCAGCCATCTTGGATTACATACTACCTCAATGAAAATCAATACCAATCGCTGTCTAACTGATGTGAAGCACCGTCTCGAGTTTGAAGTTGATTGGTCAAATTGTTGTTGAGATATCACGTTCACAAGATCCGAGACGGATGGAATCCAATATCGTCAATAGCAGCCATCTTGGATTATGTACCTCAGTGAAAATCAAAATCAATGGCCGTTCAACTGATGCGAAGCACATTCTCAAGTTTGAAGTGGATTGGTCAAACTGTTGTCGAGATATCGCGTTCACAAGATGTGGGACGAACAGAATCCAATATGGTCGATGGCGGCCATCTTGGATTACGTACTTCAGTGAAAATCAATACCAATGGCCATCTAACTGCTGTGAAGCACCTTCTCAAGTTTGAAGTCGATTGGTCGAATTGTTCTTGAGATATCGCGTTCACAAGATGTGGGACGGACAGAATCCAATATGGTCGATGGCGGCCATCTTGGATTACGTACCCCAGTGAAAATCAATACCAATGGCCGTCTAACTGATGTGAAGCACCTTGTCAAGTTTGAAGTCGATTGGTCGAATTGTTCTCAAGATATCGCGTTCACAAGATGTGGGACGGACGGACGGACGGAAGGACGGACGGAGGGACGGACGGAAGGACGGACGGACGGCTAGCATTTCCAAGTCCTCCCACCACTTCGTGGCGGAGGACAACAAGTAAACACACTGATTGACACAGGCCCACCCTTATCATTATTTGGGGGG
>JAVTVY010002886.1:0-33139 GCA_036873755.1 Hanleya hanleyi | reverse complement strand
ACTGTCAGATTCCCCATCAGCATCCACCTCCCAATCCTTATTAAGTGAATAAAGAACTATATTCACCTCAAAGAGTCTCTCCACTTCAATCAAACGATTTAGAGGAACTCCCTTGAAGTTCTTTTTCTCTATTTCAAAATACTCCAGATACTTCTGCATATAAGCATCGGTATATTTATCGCACGATTTTGGATTGGAATTTTTCAAATGAATTGCTAAACATCTAAATAGGCATTTATCATCATTATACCAACCCTTGTTTCCTCGCTGAAGACTATAAATCCCTTTGTTTTCGATAATATAACTAGGTAGAAACAACCCACGCCCGACTAAAATACATTGTAGTAAATTGATATAAAATGTTACGTTTGTTATCAGTTCTACAACCCATTTCGAGTTTGGCCGCATCCCTCGTGCAAATTCTAATGCATCGATCCTTTCTAGCTCTGCTAAAAAATGATCAAAGTCCTGTCTTGAGCGTATGACGCGTGGCTCATCGAAAACCCTACCATTATTACTGGTGTAATAATAGCGTAACTCTCCAGTTTCTATGTTCCTGAGAACATAGGCAAATGATAGATTGATCTTAAAACCCTGGCGCTGATCATTAAATACCGTATTTGCGAATTCACTTACGGAATTAAGTCCAGACAGTCTAAAATTATATATATTTTGCACTCGGTTGTTTCTTCGGAAGGTTTGTCGTATAAGGGGCCAGTTCCGTCGGTATATCTCCGCCATATCATCTCCCTCGGGGATACATTCGTTTGGTATGATGGTCGGATCCGACTGAAGACCGACCACTTGTGATGCTCTATCACTTTCATCCCCAACCTCGTGTTGCACATCTTGGACTGTATTCAGTGGTTTCTTCTGTACTTTCTAGACAAATAGAGAGAATAGTAGAAATTACCTTAAAACTGATTAATCATTTATCAATCAATACGCGTAATAACATAAAAATACCATGCAGGATACGATATTAAACATAGTAATAATACTTACTGGGATCGTGTCACGAGTTATTTTCCTCTTCTTCGCTGGTGTTGGTTTATCGTCTTGGTGACTGGTACATGATTGATCTTGTACACTGGTGGATGGTTGGTCCCGAGCACTGGTAGATGGTTGGTCCTGGGCACTGGTGGAAGGCTGAACATCACTATCAGAGGATGGTCGGTGTTTGCTGGTGACATGTCGACGTAGGTTGTCGCGCCTCTTAAACATCAATCCACACTCCTTACATTCGAATCCCTTTCCCTTCTTACTGTGTTGATTATTTACATGCCGCGTCAAATTACTCTTCAATGAAAACACTTTATCACACTGTCCACACTGTAATTCATCGTCATACTCTTCTTCCCCAGCTTGACAATCAACCTCTGTTAGATGTCGCTGCAGAGTTGCATCACTGACAAACACAGAGCCACAACGATGACACATATAGGAAGCCATGATGGATGTTGATGAGTAAAATCGTTGTGGAATCTCGAAGACGGTTGAAAATTTGAGAACGATGGATGAAATTTTTTGTTAGTTGTCGGTTATATAGTGTAGGCATTGAACACGTACACACTCGATTCAGTATTACAAAAGAGAGACATATGAGCGCATCTGATACCTTTGATTAAGCGGTGACGTGTGCCGCTGACCACTTCAGCGATAACCAATTTTAATCCGATTGTCAATAATCAATTCACTGGAATATACCCTCTCGAAGACCGCTCAAGTGGATCTCTTTCATTCTCAAGTCCAATGCCAACATCAGCTGGCGCAGAAGTCCATTGTTATACACACTATTCAGATACGATTTAATGTTGGTAAATTAGGGAGTTACACAGTCTTGGTTCTAGTTTCATGAACTGATTTACTTTTCGCTTCAAATTGTATATCCATGAATGAGATTTTTTCTGTTGATCTAACCACTCCTGATAGTTGGACCCTAAAAGTTCACAGGGCTTTACTTTGAGAGTAGTCTCTACCATATCCACCCATTCATCCAGTACTATGCAATCGTTCAACTTAGACAAAGCATCTGTGAAATAGTCAGTTATTCGTTCAGTAATCGTCACGTCAGCACATTTGTGTTTACTCGGCACGTCCAGAATACACCCCCAACAACTGGCTTGTACGAGTTTCCGTATCATCCCCGCAATAGCTTTAGCATAGGCTAGTGTTAATAGATTTTTCATTTCGATAAACTCAGTCGAAACTGTGGAGGGGTGCTCAGTCGAGACTGTTGATGGGTATAATAATGATGCTAACGCTTCATTTCCGCTTCCCCACAGCGCATCTATGAAGGCTCGGAATGCATTCGGACCGCTTCTAGGAAGTCGAAATAGTAGATCGCGGGCGCGGTCTCTTCTGGTTTTCACAGCAATAAGATCTTCGTACATTGTTTTGGTAAGTATCTGTTTCTTAAGAAGCAGAAGACACACACCTTCTACATTCTGTATTTCATCGAGTAAAGTTACGTGATTACACCTAATGATTTCTCGATGTTGGTCCTCCATGCTGAAAATCTGTCTGTTAATGTTGAAAGCGGTGTTAAATCCTATTCACTCACTCATCCACTGTCATTGAAGTTGAGAAAATATTATCCCTTGTTATAATATAAACTTTGTCAGTTATCAGTTATATAGTCTAGGTTTGAACACGTACACACTCAACCAAACAAATTACAAAGGAGAGAATAATGAACGCATCTGATACATTTGATTAACCGACCATGTGTGACGCTGACCACTTCAGGGATAATCACTCCCTTTAATCCGATTGTCGATCATCAATACACAGATTTAAACCTCTCTAAGGATCATTCTCAAGTCCACACGCGACATCAGCTGGCACAAAAATCCCATTGTTATACACACTCCAGATGCGAGTGAATCAGTTAAATCCCATCGAGTGTCTAACCCTTCACATTCCACCACTAAATGAACCCCTAATTTAGCTTCAGTGACGAAGACACCGTTGGACATATTATCAAAGATACCTCCCATACCCGTGGGAAAAATAAAACCGCAATACATGGCCACGCATGAATTTGAACATACTAAAAATTATTACATTATTACGATTCCTATATTCATACGCAATCATATATTATTATTATATTATTATACAAATATTCATATACAATCATATATTATTAAGCCACACACTCATTATCTTCACTCATCAACCATTATTAATCGATACCATGATCACCATTCATACACTAAATCTCTACGTCATCACCCTTTTCACTTTCGCTACGGCCCCACACTGTAATGACAGCTGCTCCTCAATTGCTCCTCAATTGATCCTCAAAATTACCCTGTACTGCAACATACATTACTACTAACGCTGCTGTAACTCTTCTAGCCGTTTGTTGAGAAAGACGATCTGCTCACAGGCTCTCTGAAAGGATGATTCTGCTTTTTCAAGACCAGCATACAATTTGGCGTGGTTCTCCATGTCAGGAATTTTGTTCTGGAGAATTGGTTGACTTTTCTGTATTGCAAAATGATTGCGATATGATTAAACACGGCCGTCACGGTTTATATAGCCTGGAATCAAAACTGACTTGTGGCAGATGAGTGACTGCTGATACGACTTTTTTCAAAACTGATGATATGACTCCACCGGTCTGTGCAGTTCCGCATAAAAAATCGAATATGATAAGTTATTACATAATTACCCAGCAAGTTATTTCATATTTATTAAATGCATGACAAATAAAACTATTGGCCCGATCTATCTCAAAAGAAAATATCACCCAATCAAGACTGTCTCAAACTTTGCGCTCCGCGACTCCATCTTCCATACACAAATCGGTCTGAAAGTTACGTAGACTTTGGAAGATTTGCGATATCTGTGTTGCATGCATGTGCATTAAGTCTATATAACGTAGAATTATTACCACTATCGTTTCTCTCGGTTTCCATGGTTGTTTTGATAACTGCTCAAGCTTTATTTCTTTCCTCTTTCCGTGGATGAATGAGTGAGTGTGGTAGATTAAAATAATGTATAACAAGAACGGGAAGCCGTTCGGCATGGGCAATTCATGTATAAATGCTATATATTAATTGTGTGCTTAGTTTGAAGTCCTCTTTCAGGAGAAAGTGAGTGGCTCTGAAAAGAGCCTTTTGTTTTCTTTCAAAATCATAAGATTTCAATGATCAGACATTTTTCTCTTCCATTTCCATCTCCTCGTCAAGCATGTCATCCACATCTTCTGGTCCATACAGCGTACACCGAAGACTTGTCACCAGGTTAACTTTGTTGCAGGCGTATTCATAGAACGTATTCCGGAGGTCTTCCCCAGCTGCTATTTGTAGGCGGAGGTTGTAACGGAATGATTTACGGCCCTCTCGATTTGCCTTGTCGTAACGCTGCTGTAACTCTTCTAGCCGTTTGCTGAGAAAGACGATCTGCTCACAGGCTCTCTGAAAGGATGATTCTGCTTTTTCAAGACAAGCATACAATTTGGCGTGGTTCTCCATGTCAGGAATTTTGTTCTGGACAATTGGTTGACTTTCTGTATTGCAAAATGATTGCGATATGATTAAACACGGCCGTCACGGTTTATATAGCCTGGAATCAAAACTGACTTGTGGCAGATGAGTGACTGCTGACACGACTTTTTTCAAAACTGATGAGTCGGAAACCTCAACAGTGTGACAAGTATATGCCTAGCTTATGTTCGGACAGCATTGAGACAGTATACGCCTTAACCCCTGCACATAATGACGAGATGATTGTAATGATTAACTTGTGATCATGAGACAAAGGGCTAATCACGATCTGATTATTGTGAGTGACAGAGGAGAATCATTAAACAAATAATTTACAATTCTATCAAATGGCACTTTATTAGGTTGGTTTATACTGTGGCAAATCGCCTTGACATATTATTTTGAGAAATCATATGGATGCTATGTTCTTTGCTACAATTTCTCGCTTTTTTGCATCATTTCGCACTATATGTGCGGATACTCTATAGCACGACGGCATCTACGAATTTTCTGTAATAAGCACAAATACGCTTTCGGTTTGTAAAAGACTACAATATGCCTGCATCCGAAGCACACGTTTTCAAGTATAATTGGGCAATTTGCTTCACCGTCTCCGAAAAGAGAACTTGCGGTAGATACATTTATATGGGCTTCCGGTCTGTGCAGTTGCGCATAAACCGCGAACTTGCGGTGGCTACAATTTTTATATGACTCTACCGGTCTGTGCAGTTCCGCATAAAAAATCGAATATGATAAGTTATTACATAATTACCCAACAAGTTATTTCATATTTATTAAATGCACGACAAATAAAACTATTGGCCCGATCTATCAAAAGAAAATATCACCCAATCAAGACTGTCTCAAGCTTTGCGCTCCGTGACTCCATCTTCCATACACAAATCGCTGTGAAAGTTACGTAGAATTTGGAAGATTTGCGATATCTGTGTTGCATGCATGTGCATTAAGTCTGTATGACGTAGAATTATTACCACTATCGTTTCTCTCGGTTTCCATGGTTGTTTTGATAACTGCTCAAGTTTTATTTCTTTCCTCTTTCCGTGAATGAATGAGTGAGTGTGGTAGATTAAAATAATGTATAACGAGAACAGGAAGCCGTTCGGCATGGGCAATTTATGTATAAATGCTATATATTAATTGTGTGCTTAGTTTGAAGTCCTCTTTCGGGAGAAAGTGAGTGGCTCTGAAAAGAGCCTTTTGTTTTCTTTCAAAATCATAAGATTTCAATGATCAGACATTTCCTCGTCCATTTCCATCTCCTCAAGCATGTCATCCACAGCTTCTGGTCCATACAGCGTACACCGAAGACTTGTCACCAGGTCAGCTTTGTTGCAGGCGTATTCATAGAACGTATTCCGAGGGTCTTCCCCAGCTGCTATATGTAGGCGGAGGTTGTAACGGAATGATTCACGGCCCTCTCTATTTGCCTTGTCGTAACGCTGCTGTAACTCTTCTAGCCGTTTGTTGAGAAAGACGTTCTGCTCACAGGCTCTCTGAAAGGATGATTCTACTTTTTCAAGACCAGCATACAATTTGGCGTGGTTCTCCATGTCAGGAATTTTGTTCTGGAGAATTGGTTGACTTTTCTGTATTGCAAAATGATTGCGATATGATTAAACACGGCCGTCACGGTTTATATAGCCTGGAAACAAAACTGACTTGTGGCAGATGAGTGACTGCTGGTACGACTTTTTTCAAAACTGATGATATGACTCTACCGGTCTGTGCAGTTCCGCATAAAAAATCGAATATGATAAGTTATTACATAATTACCCAGCAAGTTATTTCATATTTATTAAATGCACGACAAATAAAACTATTGGCCCGATCTATCTCAAAAGAAAATATCACCCAATCAAGACTGTCTCAAACTTTGCGCTCCGTGACTCCATCTTCCATACACAAATCGCTCTGAAAGTTACGTAGAATTTGGAAGATTTGTGATATCTGTGTTGCATGCATGTGCATTAAGTCTATATGACGTAGAATTATTACCACTATCGTTTCTCTCGGTTTCCATGGTTGTTTTGATAACTGCTCAAGCTTTATTTCTTTCCTCTTTCCGTGAATGAATGAGTGAGTGTGGTAGATTAAAATAATGTATAACGAGAACGGAAGCCGTTCGGCATGGGCAATTTATGTATAAATGCTATATATTAATTGTGTGCTTAGTTTGAAGTCCTCTTTCGGGAGAAAGTGAGTGGATCTGAAAAGAGCCTTTTGTTTTCTTTCAAAATCATAAGATTTCAATGATCAGACATTTTCCTCGTCCATTTCCATCCCCTCAAGCATGTCATCCACAGCTTCTGGTCCATACAGCGTACACCGAAGACTTGTCACCAGGTCAGCTTTGTTGCAGGCGTATTCATAGAACGTATTCCGGAGGTCTTCCCCAGCTGCTATGTGTAGGCGGAGGTTGTAACGGAATGATTTACGGCCCTCTCTATTTGCCTTGTCGTAACGCTGCTGTAACTCTTCTAGCCGTTTGTTGAGAAAGACGATCTGCTCACAGGCTCTCTGAAAGGATGATTCTACTTTTTCAAGACCAGCATACAATTTGGCGTGGTTCTCCATGTCAGGAATTTTGTTCTGGAGAATTGGTTGACTTTTCTGTATTGCAAAATGATTGCGATATGATTAAACACGGCCGTCACGGTTTATATAGCCTGGAATCAAAACTGACTTGTGCCAGATGAGTGACTGCTGATACGACTTTTTTTCAAAACTGATGATATGACTCTACCGGTCTGTGCAGTTCCGCATAAAAAATCGAATATGATAAGTTATTACATAATTACCCAGCAAGTTATTTCATATTTATTAAATGCACGACAAATAAAACTATTGGCCCTATCTATCTCAAAAGAAAATATCACCCAATCAAGACTGTCTTAAACTTTGCGCTCCGTGACTCCATCTTCCATACACAAATCGGTCTGAAAGTTACGTAGACTTTGGAAGATTTGCGATATCTGTGTTGCATGCATGTGCATTAAGCCTATATGACGTAGAATTATTACCACTATCGTTTCTCTCGGTTTCCATGGTTGTTTTGATAACTGCTCAAGCTTTATTTCTTTCCTCTTTCCGTGGATGAATGAGTGAGTGTGGTAGATTAAAATAATGTATAACAAGAACGAGAGGCCGTTCGGCATGGGCAATTTATGTATAAATGCTATATATTAATTGTGTGCTTAGTTTGAAGTCCTCTTTCGGGAGAAAGTGAGTGGCACTGAAAAGAGCCTTTTGTTTTCTTTCAAAATCATAAGATTTCAATGATCAGACATTTTTCTCGTCCATTTCCATCTGCTCATCAAGCATGTCATCCACATCTTCTGGTCCATACAGCGTACACCGAAGACTTGTCACCAGGTCAGATTTGTTGCAGGCGTATTCATAGAACGTATTCCGGAGGTCTTCCCCAGCTGCTATTTGTAGGCGGAGGTTGTAACGGAATGATTTACGGCCCTCTCTACTTGCCTTGTCGTAACGCTGCTGTAACTCTTCTAGCCGTTTGTTGAGAAAGACGATCTGCTCACAGGCTCTCTGAAAGGATGATTCTGCTTTTTCAAGACCAGCATACAATTTGGCGTGTTTCTCCATGTCAGGAATTTTGTTCTGGACAATTGGTTGACTTTTCTGTATTGCAAAATGATTGCGATATGATTAAACACGGCCGTCACGGTTTATATAGCCTGGAATCAAAACTGACTTGTGGCAGATGAGTGACTGCTGACACGACTTTTTTCAAAACTGATGAGTCGGAAACCTCAACAGTGTGACAAGTATATGCCTAGCTTATGTTCGACAGCATTGAGACAGTATACACCTTAACCCCTGCACATAATGACGAGATGATTGTAATCATTAACTTGTGACCATGAGACAAAGGGCTAATCACGATCTGATTATTGTGAGTGACAGAGGAGAATCATGTAACAAATAATTTACAATTCTATCAAATGGCACTTTATTAGGTTGGTTTATACTGTGGCAAATCGCCCTGACATATTATTTTGAGAAATCGTATGGATGCTATGTTCTTTGCTACAATTTCTCGCTTTTTTGCATCATTTCGCACCATATGTGCGGATACTCTATAACGACAGAATGAATTGAAACTACGAATTTTCTGTAATGAAGCACAAATACGCTTTCGGTTTGTAAAAGACTACAGTATGCTCCTGCATCCGAAGCACACGTTTTTCAAGTATAATTGCTAATTTGCTTCCACCGTCTCCGAAAAGAGAACTTGCTGCGTAGATACATTTATATGGCTTCCGGTCTGTGCAGTTGCGCATAAACCGCAATAACCTGCGGTGGTTGCCATCGCAGATATGGTGGCGCGACTCTACCGGTCTGTGCAGTTCCGCATAAAAAATACAGAGAATATGTGATAAGTTATTAAATACATAATTACTCCAGCAGTTATTATTTCCATATTTTATTAAATGCACGACAAGAAACCGGCCAATCCGGTCTGAAAAGAAAATATCACCCAATCAAGACTGTCTCAAACTTTGCGCTCCGTGACTCCATCTTCCATACACAAATGGCTCTGAAAGTTACGTAGAATTTGGAAGATTTGCGATATCTGTCTTGCATGTGCATTAAGTCTATATGACGTAGAATTATTACCACCATCGTTTATCTCGGTTTCCATGGTTATTTTGATAACTGCTCAAGCTTTATTTCTTTCCTCTTTCCGTGAATGAATGAGTGAGTGTGATAGATTAAAATAATGTATAACGAGAACGGGAAGCCGTTCGGCATGGGCAATTTATGTATAAATGCTATATATTAATTGTGTGCATAGTTTGAAGTCCTCTTTCGGGAGAAAGTGAGTGGCTCTGAAAAGAGTCTTTTGTTTTCTTTCAAAATCATAAGATTTCAATGATCAGACATTTTCCTCGTCCATTTCCATCTCCTCAAGCATGTCATCCACAGCTTCTGGTCCATAGCGTGTACACCGAAGACTTGTCACCAGGTCACCAGCTTCTTGAGTTTCAAGTAATTCATGGTGGAACGCGTATCTTAGGGTCTTCCTCAGCTGCTATGTAGGCGGAGGTTGTAACGGAATGATTCACGGCCCTCTCTATTTGCCTTGTCGTAACGCTGCTGTAACTCTTCTAGCCGTTTGTTGAGAAAGACGATCTGCTCACAGGCTCTCTGAAAGGATGATTCTGCTTTTTCAAGACCAGTATACAATTTGGCGTGGTTCTCCATGTCAGGAATTTTGTTCTGGAGAATTGGTTGACTTTTCTGTATTGCAAAATGATTGCGATATGATTAAACACGGCCGGCACGGTTTATATAGCCTGGAATCAAAACTGACTTGTGGCAGATGAGTGACTGCTGATACGACTTTTTTCAAAACTGATGAGTCGGAAACCTCAACAGTGTGACAAGTATATGCCTAGCTTATGTTCGGACAGCATTGAGACAGTATACGCCTCAACCCCTGCACATAATGACGAGATGATTGTAATCATTAACTTGTGATCATGAGACAAAGGGCTAATCACGATCTGGTTATTGTGAGTGACAGGAGAATCATTAAACAAATAATTTACAATTCTATCAAATGGCACTTTATTAGGTTGGTTTATACTGTGGCAAATCGCCCTGACATATTATTTTGAGAAATCGTATGGATGCTATGTTCTTTGCTACAATTTCCGCTTTTTTGCATCATTTCGCACTATATGTGCGGATATTCTATAACAACACGACCGAAACTACGAATTTTCTGTAATAAGCACAAATACGCTTTCGGTTTGTAAAAGACTACAATATGCGTGCATCCGAAGCACACGTTTTCAAGTGTAATTGCGCAATTTGCTTCACCGTCTTCGAAAGGAGAACTTGCGGTAGATACATTGATATGGGCTTCCGGTCTGTGCAGTTGCGCATAAACCGCGAACTTGCGGTGGCTACAATTTATATATGACTCTACCGGTCTGTGCAGTTCCGCATAAAAAATCGAATATGATAAGTTATTACATAATTACCCAGCAAGTTATTTCATATTTATTAAATGCACGACAAATAAAACTATTGGCCCGATCTATCTCAAAAAGAAAATATCACCCAATCAAGACTGTCTCAAACTTTGCGCTCCGTGACTCCATCTTCCATACACAAATCGCTCTGAAAGTATAGAATTTGGAAGATTTGCGATATCTGTCTTGCATGTGCGTTAAGTCTAAATGACGTAGAATTATTACCACTATCGTTTATCTCGGTTTCCATGGTTGTTTTGATAACTGCTCAAGCTTTATTTCTTTCCTCTTTCCGTGAATGAATGAGTGAGTGTGGTAGATTAAAATAATGTATAACGAGAACGGGAAGTCGTTCGGCATGGGCAATTTATGTATAAATGCTATATATTAATTGTGTGCTTAGTTTGAAGTCCTCTTTCGGGAGAAAGTGAGTGGCTCTGAAAAGAGCCTTTTGTTTTCTTTCAAAATCATAAGATTTCAATGATCAGACATTTTCTCGTCCATTTCCATCTCCTCACGCATGTCATCCACAGCTTCTGGTCCATACAGCGTACACCGAAGACTTGTCACCAGGTCAGCTTTGTTGCAGGCGTATTCATAGAACGTATTCCGGAGGCCTTCCGCAGCTGCTATTTGTAGGCGGTGGTTGTAACGGAATGATTTACGGCCCTCTCTATTTGCCTTGTCGTAACGCTGCTGTAACTCTTCTAGCCGTTTGTTGAGAAAGACGATCTGCTCACAGGCTGTCTGAAAGGATGATTCTGCTTTTTCAAGACCAGCACACAAATACGCTTTCGGTTTGTAAAAGACTACAATATGCGTGCATCCGAAGCACACGTTTTCAAGTATAATTGCGCAATTTGCTTCACCGTCTCCGAAAGGAGAACTTGCGGTAGATACATTTATATGGGCTTCCGGTCTGTGCAGTTGCGCATAAACCGCGAACTTGCGGTGGCCACAATTTATATATGACTCTACCGGTCTGTGCATTTCCGCATAAAAAATCGAATATAATAAGTTATTACATAATTACCCAGCAAGTTATTTCATATTTATTAAATGCACGAAACAACCACGAGATATAGTCGCAAGCCGATTTCCTCACATATTCTGGCGCGCAAATTTAGTCAACCGAGTGTTTGTCTTAAATTAGGGAACAAGTTTTTGTCTTCGCTGTGTAAATCGATTCGTCTTTAGTCTCAGAACAGTACGCATTATGCGATCGACCAAGAATGCAATCCCTGCTGAGTTTTCTGGGAGAATAGCAATATTCTCACGTGTGCCGTCAGAACAGACGCGCGTACTTCCGTCGGAACAACAGTTATTCCTCTCATGTCTTTTTTTAAATATCAGTGTCGTCCAGCGTCTGTCAATGCCATATTATTTTAATCTAACAGCTTTCTCTTAACATTTCAGCAATATATGCACGATGATCTCTGTGTTAGCTATACCAAATATATATAAATGCTACATCAAAATAATAAATTTAAACGGCGTACTTCAGTGTGCACACGTGTGTGGGTGTGGGTATGTGTTGGGGATTTGCGTAAGGCAGGGAAGGAAAGACAAATAAATATTTACTCGATTCTTAGCTAGATTTATAGAAATTAGAGACGGATTTTTTCCCAAATATAGCTTTCTATTGACTACCGGCGCATGGGACACTCGTTTCTGAACTTCTTTTCCCCCTTGTAATAGATGTACAAATCTGTCACTGGAGTACAGACGAAAGTATTAATGGAGAAAGTTTAGATTGAGAATTGGTCGCCCGGAGACGGCGCTCGCTACAGGATGGTTTTCTGTCCGAACAAGTGGTGAGAAATATTTATAGTAGTGATGTATGAAGCAAAAACGGCTCTATATGTGCATTTGTATCTGAGAGTGGGAGAAAGTTATTCATATATGAATTCCTTCTTGGAAATACAACGCAATAATTTGGAACGCCGTGCCTCTCACGGTAGCACATTTATATTCGTTTTAATATATTGTTGACTTTTTCACAAAATTCAAGCATGCGGCCTAACCAAGTGAATCAGAAACTTAATTTCTGAGTATTCTTGGTCGACATGATACAGAGCATATATCTAGTATGAGTAGTTCGTATTCTGTTGGATGGGAAACAATAACGATGTGCTTGTATCTGTGCTCTTGAATTGGTTGGCAAGGCTAGGTGTGTGGGGTGTCAGGGGGGTGTCACGGAGAGCAGATAACGGGTACAGAGTTCGGTATCAATAAGATTATATCTAAATCGTGTGAAACAACCACGAGATATAGTCGCAAGCCGAGTCACTCAAATATTCTGACGCGCAATCTTAGTCAACCGAGAGTTTGTCTTAAATTAGGGAACAAGTTTTTGTCTTCGCTGTGTAAATCCATTCGTAGGACGCATACACCGTGTAAGCAAGTATTCACTCGTGCTAGGCACTTTTATCGTCGACCACGAATGCGATCCATGCTGAGTTTGTTGGGAAAATAGCTATATCCTTACGTATGCCGTCAGAATAGGCGGGCGTACTACCGTCGGAACAACACAGTTTCCCCCCTCATTTCTTTTTAAATATCAGTGCATGTCGTCTAGCGTCTGTCAACGCCATATTATTTTAATCTAACTGCTTTCTCTTAACATTTCAGCAATATATGCTCTACGAAGTCTGTGTTAGCTATACCAACTATATATGAATGCTACATCAAATTATTAAATTTAAACGGCGCATTTCTGTTTGCATTTGTGAGTGGGTGTGGGTATGTGTTTGGGATTTGCATCAGGCATGGAAGGGGGGACACATAAATAAGTAATAACCGACTGACCAGCCAATGCATATTTAGTTGACTTTTAGCTTACACTTATAAAAATTAGAATCGGATTTTGTTTCCAAAATATAGCTTTTTATTCACTACCGGTACATGGATCACTCGTTTTTTCCCCTTGATTATATCTCTTCGTCAGACCCAATATGTTAGTACGCTGAAATAGATGTACAAATCGGCCACTGGAGTCCAGACGAAAGTTTTAATGAAGAAAGTTTACATCGGGGATTGGTCGCCCGGAGAAAGCGCTCCTTACGGAATGGTTTTCTGTCAGAACAAGTGGTCAGAAATGTCAATAGTAGAGGCTGATGAAGCAAAATCGGCTCTATATATGTATTTGTATCTGAGAGTAAATTACTCATATAAGAACTCCTTCTTTGAAATACAAAGCAATAATTTAGAACTCTGTACCTCTCACGGTGACACATTAATATTCGTTTGAATATGTGTTGAGTTTTTCACAAGATTCAAGAAGGCGGCCGAACCACGTGAACCGGAAACTTAATTTCTCAGTAATCTTGGTCGTCATGGTACATAGCATATATCTAGTATGAGTGGTTTGTATTCTGGTGTAGCGCGTGGTTGGGTGGGTTCAGGTTCCTGTTGCTTCAATGCATTTTGCTGAGAAGCAACAGGAGCTTGATAATGTGATGTCTAGCACTGTAATATCACTTGTATTTATTGCACCATGTAAGCGTCCCGTTTGTGTCTGGTGCGCTGTCCTCAGTGTTTTATAGGGTAGATGGGGGTGTCTGGTTGCATGCTGAGTTTGCTGGGAAAATAGTTATATTCTTACGTGTGCCGTCAGAACAGGCGCGCGTACTTCCGTCGGAACAACACAGTTTTCCCCCTCATTTCTTTTCAATTATCAGTGTCGTCAAGCGTGTGTCAACGCCATATTATTTTAATCTAACTGCTTTCTCTTAACATTTCAGCAATATATTCTCTACGAACTCTGTGTTAGCTATACCAACTGTATATAAATGTTACATCAAATTATTAAAGTTAAACGGCGTATTTCTGTTTGCATATGTGAGTGGGTGTGGGTATGTGTTGGGGTTTTGCATCAGCCATGGAAGGAGGGACAAATAAATAGATAGTAACCGACTGACTAGCCAATGCATATTTACTCGACTCTTACCTAAATTTATAAAAATTAGAGTCGGATTTTTTCCCAATATAGCTTTCCATTGACTACCGGCGCATGGGACACTCGTTTCTGAACTTCTTTTTTCCCTTGTAATAGATGTACAAATCGGTCACTGGAGTACAGACGAAAGTTTTAATGAAGAAAATTTAGATTGAGAATTGGTCGCCCGGAGACGGCGCTCGCTACAGGATGGTTTTCTGTCCGAACAAGTGGTCAGAAATATCAATAGTAGAGGCTGATGAAGCAAAATCGGTTATTCATATATGAACTCCTTCTTTGAAATACAAAGCAATAATTTAGAACTCTGTACCTCTCACGGTCGCACATTTATATTCGTTTGAATATCTGTTGAGTTTTTCACAAGATTCAAGAAGGCGGCCGAACCACGTGAACCAGAAACTTAATTTCTCAGTAATCTTGGTCGTCATGGTACATAGCATATATCTAGTATGAGTGGTTTGTATTCTGGTGTAGCGCGTGGTTCGGTGGGTTCAGGTTCCTGTTGCTTCAATGCATTTTGCTGAGAAGCAACAGGAGCTTGATAATGTGATGTCTAGCAATGTAATATCATTTGTATTTATTGCACCATGTAAGCGTCCCGTTTGTGTCTGGTGTGCTGTCCTCAGTGTTTTATAGGGTGGATGGAGGGTGGATGGTTCCATGGTGCTCCAAATATTTCTTCTTTAAAGTAGCAGGAACACAACTGGGCGGGTGGTGCTTAGTGTGTTCGTCGTGATATAGCTGAATTATTGTTGAAAGCGACGTTAAATTCTATTCACTCACTCACGCTATTCACTCACTCACTCACTATTCTGGTGTATGGGAAACAATAACGATGTGCGTGTATCTGTGCCCTTGAATCGGTTGGCAGGGCTATGTGTGCGGGTTGTCAAGAAGAGCAGATAGCCGGAACAGAGTTCTGGAAGAGTCAGATTATATCTAAATCGTGTGAAACAACCACGAGATATAGTCGCAAGCCGATTTACTCACATATTCTGGCGCGCAATTTTAGTCAACCGAGTGTTTGTCTTAAATTAGGGAACAAGTTTTTGTCTTCGCTGTGTAAATCGATTCGTCTTTAGTCTCAGAACAGTACGCATTATGCGATCGACCAAGAATGCGATCCCTGCTGAGTTTGCTGGGAGAATAGCAATATTCTCACGTGTGCCGTCAGAACAGGCGCGCGAACTTCCGTCGGAACAACAGTTATTCCTCTCATGTCTTTTTTTTAAATATCAGTGTCGTCAAGCGTGTGTCAATGCCATATTATTTTAATCTAACAGCTTTCCCTTAACATTTCAGCAATATATGCCCTATGATCTCTGTGTTAGCTATGCCAGCTGTATATAAATGCTACATCAAAATATTAAATTTAAACGGCGTACTTCAGTGTGCACACGTGGGTGGGTGTGGGTATGTGTTGGGGATTTGCGTAAGGCAGGGAAGGGAAGACAAATAAATAGATAGTAACCGACTGACCAGACAATGCGTATTTACTCGACTCTTAGCTAGATTTATAAAAATTAGAGTCGGATTTTTTCCCAAATATAGCTTTCTATTGACTACCGGCGCATGGGACACTCGTTTCTGAACTTCTATTTTCCCTTGTAATAGATGTACAAATCTGTCACTGGAGTACAGACGAAAGTTTTAATGGAGAAAGTTTAGATTGAGAATTGGTCGCCCGGAGACGGCTCTCGCTACAGGATGGTTTTCTGTCCGAACAAGTGGTGAGAAATATTTATAGTGGTGGTGTATGAAGCAAAAACGGCTCTATATGTGAATTTGTATCTGAGAGTGGGAGAAAGTTATTCATATATGAATTCCTTCGTGGAAATACAACGCAATAATTTGGAACTCCGTGCCTCTCACGGTCGCACATTTATATTCGTTTGAATATATTGTTGAGTTTTTCACAAAATTCAAGCATGCGGCCTAACCACGTGAACCAGAAACTTAATTTCTGAGTATTCTTGGTCGACATGATACATAGCATATATCTAGTATGAGTAGTTCGTATTCTGTTGGATGGGAAACAATAACGATGTGCTTGTATCTGTGCTCTTGAATTGGTTGGCAAGGCTAGGTGTGAGGGGTGTCAGGGTGATGTCACGGAGAGCAGATAACGGGTACAGAGTTCGGTATCAATAAGATTATATCTAAATCGTGTGAAACAACCACGAGATATAGTCGCAAGCCGAGGCACTCAAATATTCTGGCGCGCAATCTTAGTCAACCGAGAGGTTGTTTTAAATTAGGGAACAAGTTTTTGTCTTCGCTGTGTAAATCCATTCGCATTTATTCTCAGAACAGTACGCATAAACCGCGTAAGCAAGTATTCACCCGTTCTAGGCACTGTTATCGTCGACCACGAATGCGATCCATGCTGAGTTTGCTGGGAAAATAGCTATGTTCTTACGTGTGCCGTCAGAAAGGGCGAGCGTACTTCCGTCGGAACAACACAGTTTTCCCCCTAATTTCTTTTTAAATATCAGTGTCGTCCAGCCATATTATTATAATCTAACTGCTTTCTCTTAACATTTCAGCAATATATGCTCTACGGACTCTGTATTAGCTATACCAACTGTATATAAATGCTACATCAAATTATTAAATTTAAACGGCGTATTTCTGTTTGCATATTTGAGTGGGTGTGGGTATGTGTTGGGGATTTGCATCAGGCATGGAAGGACGGAAATATAAATAGATAGTAACAGACTGGCCACTCAGCCAATGCATATTTACTCGACTCTTAGCTTAGAGTTATAAAAATTAGAATCGGATTTTGTTTCCCAAATATAGCTTTTTATTCACTACCGGTACATGGATCACTCGTTTTTTTTCCTTGATTATATCTCTTCGTCAGACCGAAGATGTTAGTACGCTGAAATAGATGTACAAATCGGCCACTGGAGTCCATACGAAAGTTTTAATGAAGAAAGTTTACATCGGGGATTGGTCGCTCGGAGAAAGCGCTCCCTACAGAATGGTTTTCTGTCCGAACAAGTGACCAGAAATATCAATAGTAGAGGCTGATGAAGCAAAATCGGCTCTATATTTGTATTTGTATCTGAGAGTAAATTACTCATATAAGAACTCCTTCTTTGAAATACAAAGCAATAATTTAGAACTCTGTACCTCTCACGGTCGCACATTTATATTCGTTTGAATATGTGTTGAGTTTTTCACAAGATTCCAGAAGGCGGCCAAACCACGTGAACCAGAAACTTAATTTCTCAGTAATCTTGGTCGTCATGGTACATAGCATATATCTAGTATGAGTGGTTTGCATTCTGGTGTGGCGGGTGGTTGGGTGGGTTCAGGTTCCTGTTGATTCAATGCATTTGCTGAGAAGCAACAGGAGCTTGATAATGTGATGTCTAGCACTGTAATATCACTTGTATTTATTGCACCATGTAAGCGTCCCGTTTGTGTCTGGTGCGCTGTCCTCAGTGTTTTATAGGGTGGATGGAGGGTGGATGGTTCCATGGTGCTCCAAATATTTCTTCTTTAAAGTAGCAGGAACACAACTGGGCGGGTGGTGCTTAGTGTGTTCGTCGTGATATAGCTGAATTATTGTTGAAAGCGACGTTAAATTCTATTCACTCACTCACGCTATTCACTCACTCACTCACTATTCTGGTGTATGGGAAACAATAACGATGTGCGTGTATCTGTGCCCTTGAATTGGTTGGCAGGGCTATGTGTGTGGGGTGTCAAGAAGAGCAGATAGCCGGAACAGAGTTCTGGAAGAGTCAGATTATATCTAAATCGTGTGAAACAACCACGAGATATAGTCGCAAGCCGATTTACTCACATATTCTGGCGCGCAATTTTAGTCAACCGAGTGTTTGTCTTAAATTAGGGAACAAGTTTTTGTCTTCGCTGTGTAAATCGATTCGTCTTTAGTCTCAGAACAGTACGCATTATGCGATCGACCAAGAATGCAATCCCTGCTGAGTTTGCTGGGAGAATAGCAATATTCTCACGTGTGCCGTCAGAACAGGCGCGCGAACTTCCGTCGGAACAACAGTTATTCCTCTCATGTCTTTTTTTTAAATATCAGTGTCGTCAAGCGTGTGTCAATGCCATATTATTTTAATCTAACAGCTTTCTCTTAACATTTCAGCAATATATGCCCTATGATCTCTGTGTTAGCTATGCCAGCTGTATATAAATGCTACATCAAAATATTAAATTTAAACGGCGTACTTCAGTGTGCACACGTGGGTGGGTGTGGGTATGTGTTGGGGATTTGCGTAAGGCAGGGAAGGGAAGACAAATAAATAGATAGTAACCGACTGACCAGACAATGCGTATTTACTCGACTCTTAGCTAGATTTATAAAAATTAGAGTCGGATTTTTTCCCAAATATAGCTTTCTATTGACTACCGGCGCATGGGACACTCGTTTCTGAACTTCTATTTTCCCTTGTAATAGATGTACAAATCTGTCACTGGAGTACAGACGAAAGTTTTAATGGAGAAAGTTTAGATTGAGAATTGGTCGCCCGGAGACGGCTCTCGCTACAGGATGGTTTTCTGTCCGAACAAGTGGTGAGAAATATTTATAGTGGTGGTGTATGAAGCAAAAACGGCTCTATATGTGAATTTGTATCTGAGAGTGGGAGAAAGTTATTCATATATGAATTCCTTCGTGGAAATACAACGCAATAATTTGGAACTCCGTGCCTCTCACGGTCGCACATTTATATTCGTTTGAATATATTGTTGAGTTTTTCACAAAATTCAAGCATGCGGCCTAACCACGTGAACCAGAAACTTAATTTCTGAGTATTCTTGGTCGACATGATACATAGCATATATCTAGTATGAGTAGTTCGTATTCTGTTGGATGGGAAACAATAACGATGTGCTTGTATCTGTGCTCTTGAATTGGTTGGCAAGGCTAGGTGTGAGGGGTGTCAGGGTGATGTCACGGAGAGCAGATAACGGGTACAGAGTTCGGTATCAATAAGATTATATCTAAATCGTGTGAAACAACCACGAGATATAGTCGCAAGCCGAGGCACTCAAATATTCTGGCGCGCAATCTTAGTCAACCGAGAGGTTGTTTTAAATTAGGGAACAAGTTTTTGTCTTCGCTGTGTAAATCCATTCGCATTTATTCTCAGAACAGTACGCATAAACCGCGTAAGCAAGTATTCACCCGTTCTAGGCACTTTTATCGTCGACCACGAATGCGATCCATGCTGAGTTTGCTGGGAAAATAGCTATGTTCTTACGTGTGCCGTCAGAAAGGGCGAGCGTACTTCCGTCGGAACAACACAGTTTTCCCCCTAATTTCTTTTTAAATATCAGTGTCGTCCAGCCATATTATTATAATCTAACTGCTTTCTCTTAACATTTCAGCAATATATGCTCTACGGACTCTGTATTAGCTATACCAACTGTATATAAATGCTACATCAAATTATTAAATTTAAACGGCGTATTTCTGTTTGCATATTTGAGTGGGTGTGGGTATGTGTTGGGGATTTGCATCAGGCATGGAAGGACGGAAATATAAATAGATAGTAACAGACTGGCCACTCAGCCAATGCATATTTACTCGACTCTTAGCTTAGAGTTATAAAAATTAGAATCGGATTTTGTTTCCCAAATATAGCTTTTTATTCACTACCGGTACATGGATCACTCGATTTTTTTTCCTTGATTATATCTCTTCGTCAGACCGAAGATATTAGTACGCTGAAATAGATGTACAAATCGGCCACTGGAGTCCATACGAAAGTTTTAATGAAGAAAGTTTACATCGGGGATTGGTCGCTCGGAGAAAGCGCTCCCTAAAGTATGGTTTTCTGTCCGAACAAGTGACCAGAAATATCAATAGTAGAGGCTGATGAAACAAAATCGGCTCTATATTTGTATTTGTATCTGAGAGTAAATTACTCATATAAGAACTCCTTCTTTGAAATACAAAGCAATAATTTAGAACTCTGTACCTCTCACGGTCGCACATTTATATTCGTTTGAATATGTGTTGAGTTTTTCACAAGATTCCAGAAGGCGGCCAAACCACGTGAACCAGAAACTTAATTTCTCAGTAATCTTGGTCGTCATGGTACATAGCATATATCTAGTATGAGTGGTTTGCATTCTGGTGTGGCGGGTGGTTGGGTGGGTTCAGGTTCCTGTTGATTCAATGCATTTGCTGAGAAGCAACAGGAGCTTGATAATGTGATGTCTAGCACTGTAATATCACTTGTATTTATTGCACCATGTAAGCGTCCCGTTTGTGTCTGGTGCGCTGTCCTCAGTGTTTTATAGGGTGGATGGAGGGTGTCTGGTTCCATGATGCTCCAAATATTTCTTCTTTAAAGTAGCAGGAACACAACTGGGCGGGTGGTGCTTAGTTTGTTCGTCGTGATATAGCTGAATTATTGTTGAAAGTGACGTTAAATTCTATTCATTCACTCACGTTATTCACTCACTCACTCACTATTCTGGTGTATGGGAAACAATAACGATGTGCGTGTATCTGTGCCCTTGAATTGATTGGCAGGGCTATGTGTGTGGGGTGTCAAGAAGAGCCGATAACCGGAACAGAGTTCTGGAAGAGTCAGATTATATCTAAATCGTGTGAAACAACCACGAGATATAGTCGCAAGCCGATTCCCTCACATATTCTGGCGCGCAATTTTAGTCAACCGAGTGTTTTTCTTAAATTAGGGAACAAGTTTTTGTCTTCGCTGTGTAAAGCGATTCGTCTTTAGTCTCAGAACAGTACGCATTATGCGATCGACCAAGAATGCGATCCCTGCTGAGTTTGCTGGGAGAATAGCAATATTCTTTCGTGTGCCGTCAGAACAGGCGCGCGTACTTCCGCCGGAACAACAGTTATTCCCCTCATGTCTTTTTTTAAATATCAGTGTCGTCCAGCGTCTGTCAATGCCATATTATTTCAATCTAACAGCTTTCTCTAAACATTTCAGCAATATATGCCCTATGATCTCTGTGTTAGCTATACCAACTGTATATAAATGCTACATCAAAATATTAAATTTAAACGGCGTACTTCTGTGTGCATATGTGGGTGGGTGTGGGTATGTGTTGGGGATTTGCGTAAGGCAGGGAAGGGAAGACAAATACATAGATAGTAACCGACTGACCAGACAAAGCGTATTTACTCGACTCTTAGCTAGATTTATAAAAATTAGAGTCGGATTTTTTCCCAAATATAGCTTTCTATTGACTACCGGCGCATGGGACACTCGTTTCTGAACTTCTTTTTTCCCTTGTAATAGATGTACAAATCTGTCACTGGAGTACAGACGAAAGTTTTAATGGAGAAAGTTTAGATTGAGAATTGGTCGCCCGGAGACGGCGCTCGCTACAGGATGGTTTTCTGTCCGAATAAGTGGTGAGAAATATTTATAGTAGTGGTGTATGGAGCAAAAACGGTTCTATATGTGCATTTGTATCTGAGAGTGGGAGAAAGTTATTCATATATGAATTCCTTCCTGGAAATACAACGCAATAATTTGGAACTCCGTGCCTCTCACGGTCGCACATTTATATTCGTTTGAATATATTGTTGAGCTTTTCACAAAATTCAAGCATGCGGCCTAACCACGTGAACCAGAAACTTAATTTCTGAGTATTCTTGGTCGACATGATACATAGCATATATCTAGTATGGGTAGTTCGTATTCTTTTGGATGGGAAACAATAACGATGTGCTTGTATCTGTGCTCTTGAATTGGTTGGCAAGGCTAGGTGGGAGTGGTGTCAGGGTGGTGTCACGGAGAGCAGATAACGGGTACAGAGTTCGGTATCAATAAGATTATATCTAAATCGTGTGAAACAACCACGAGATATAGTCGCAAGCCGAGTCACTCAAATATTCTGGCGCGCAATCTTAGTCAACCGAGAGTTTGTCTTAAATTAGGGAACAAGTTTTTGTCTTCGCTGTGTAAATCCATTCGCATTTATTCTCAGAACAGTACGCATAAACCGCGTAAGCAAGTATTCACCCGTTCTAGGCACTTTATCGTCGACCACGAATGCGATCCCTGCTGAGTTTGCTGGGAAAATAGCTATATTCTTATGTGTGCCGTCAGAACAGGCGCGCGGACTACCGTCGGAACAACACAGTTTTCCTCATTTCTTTTTAAATATCAGTGTCGTCTAGCGTCTGTCAACGCCATATTATTTTAAACTAATGGCTTTCTCTGAACATTTCAGCAATATATGCTCTACGAACTCTGTATAAGCTATACTAACTATATATAAATGCTACATGTACATCAAATTATTAAATTTAAACGGCGCATTTCTGTTTGCATATGCGCGTGGGTGTGGGTATGTGTTGGGGATTTGCATCAGGCATGGAAGGGGGGACACATAAATAGATATTAACCGACTGACCAGCCAATGCATATTTACTCGACTCTTAGCTTAGAGTTATAAAATTAGAATCGGATTTTGTTTCCCAAATATAGCTTTTTATTCACTACCGGTACATGGATCACTCGTTTTTTTTTCCTTGATTATATCTCTTCGTCAGACCGAAGATGTTAGTACGCTGAAATAGATGTACAAATCGGCCACTGGAGTCCATACGAAAGTTTTAATGAAGAAAGTTTACATCGGGGATTGGTCGCTCGGAGAAAGCGCTCCTTACAGTATGGTTTTCTGTCCGAACAAGTGGCCAGAAATATCAATAGTAGAGGCTGATGAAGCAAAATCGGCTCTATATTTGTATTTGTATCTGAGAGTAAATTACTCATATAAGAACTCCTTCTTTGAAATACAAAGCAATAATTTAGAACTCTGTACCTCTCACGGTCGCACATTTATATTCGTTTGAATATGTGTTGAATTTTTCACAAGATTCCAGAAGGCGGCCAAACCACGTGAACCAGAAACTTAATTTCTCAGTAATCTTGGTCGTCATGGTACATAGCATATATCTAGTATGAGTGGTTTGCATTCTGGTGTGGCGGGTGGTTGGGTGGGTTCAGGTTCCTGTTGATTCAATGCATTTGCTGAGAAGCAACAGGAGCTTGATAATGTGATGTCTAGCACTGTAATATCACTTGTATTTATTGCACCATGTAAGCGTCCCGTTTGTGTCTGGTGCGCTGTCCTCAGTGTTTTATAGGGTGGATGGAGGGTGTCTGGTTCCATGATGCTCCAAATATTTCTTCTTTAAAGTAGCAGGAACACAACTGGGCGGGTGGTGCTTAGTTTGTTCGTCGTGATATAGCTGAATTATTGTTGAAAGTGACGTTAAATTCTATTCACTCACTCACGCTATTCACTCACTCACTCACTATTCTGGTGTATGGGAAACAATAACGATGTGCGCGTATCTGTGCCCTTGAATTGATTGGCAGGGCTATGTGTGTGGGGTGTCAAGAAGAGCCGATAACCGGAACAGAGTTCTGGAAGAGTCAGATTATATCTAAATCGTGTGAAACAACCACGAGATATAGTCGCAAGCCGATTCCCTCACATATTCTGGCGCGCAATTTTAGTCAACCGAGTGTTTTTCTTAAATTAGGGAACAAGTTTTTGTCTTCGCTGTGTAAAGCGATTCGTCTTTAGTCTCAGAACAGTACGCATTATGCGATCGACCAAGAATGCGATCCCTGCTGAGTTTGCTGGGAGAATAGCAATATTCTTTCGTGTGCCGTCAGAACAGGCGCGCGTACTTCCGCCGGAACAACAGTTATTCCTCTCATGTCTTTTTTTAAATATCAGTGTCGTCCAGCGTCTGTCAATGCCATATTATTTCAATCTAACAGCTTTCTCTAAACATTTCAGCAATACATGCCCTATGATCTCTGTGTTAGCTATACCAACTGTATATAAATGCTACATCAAAATATTAATTTAAACGGCGTACTTCTGTGTGCACACGTGGGTGGGTGTGGGCATGTGTTGGGGATTTGCGTAAGGCAGGGAAGGGAAGACAAATAAATAGATAGTAACCGACTGACAAGACAATGCGTATTTACTCGACTCGTAGCTAGATTTATAAAAATTAGAGTCGGATTTTTTCCCAAATATAGCTTTCTATTGACTACCGGCGCATGGGACACTCGTTTCTGAACTTCCCTTGTAATAGATGTACAGATCTGTCACTGGAGTACAGACGAAAGTTTTAATGGAGAAAGTTTAGATTGAGAATTGGTCGCCCGGAGACGGCGCTCGCTACAGGATGGTTTTCTGTCCGAACAAGTGGTGAGAAATATTTATAGTAGTGGTGTATGAAGCAAAAACGGCTCTATATATGCATTTGTATCTGAGAGTGGGAGAAAGTTATTCATATATGAATTCCTTCCTGGAAATACAACGCAATAATTTGGAACTCCGTGCCTCTCACGGTCGCACATTTATATTCGTTTGAATATATTGTTGAGCTTTTCACAAAATTCAAGCATGCGGCCTGACCACGTGAACCAGAAACTTAATTTCTGAGTATTCTTGGTCGACATGATACATAGCATATCTACACTTTTTCAATTCAATAAACATTACACAGTACAAACGATTTTACACGAGCATCCCAGTTTTGGCAATTCCAAAAGCTGTCCTTCAGGGTTCGAGTTCCGAACCTCTGGGTTTCTGCCCCTCCACTCTCGATCACTGACTTTTATGCCGCAAACTCCATGTTGGGACGCAACAAGTCGCCAGGTGATCGACAACAAGACAATAAACATATACATGACAAATACAGACATGTTAAACGGAACAATACAACTGATTTTTGAATAGCAATCAAAACAGGGTTGTGACCTAATAATCGAACAGCTTATACTTATACTTGATTAGCTCGAGAACAAGGGAACAATATTTACGATAGGCAGAGAATATAGGAGGATTACGTGACTGCTTGACTAAGCCGTTCAATTAACAAAAACTCAGAGAAAATCATGCTATAACATCTCCCTCTGGCTCCATGAGTTTCGACCTCGAAACCTTTTCATATGGCCTATCAAAACACAAGCTAAAGTATTGTCACTGAAGGAGTAAACATAGGTTTAGACAGCATCAAAATAAAATGTTATCTTACGGACATCAAAGTTATGTTGAATAATATCAAAGAATGGACTGTCCAGAGACGTGAATGGTATTAACTGTTTGTTTTGGTTCTTAGTATACAAGTGTACACTACCAATGATGCCATAACCGCATTTAATGTCTTTACAAACTTCTCGCACCAAGTCACATCCGCCATAGAAGTAGGTGCCCATCATTTCTTCCTTGTCAGGTGAGTCTACGATTCCTCGTCTGACGGAAAGTGTAAAAACTTTTGCCGACCTCTGGGGGACCATCTTTCCGCGTTTCACTGAAGCTAACTTTTTGAGCGGACAGCACAAAATTTGACCCAATTCGCCTTGAATTACCGATGACGGTATGATGTTGTCGGACGTCCTCATTTCGTTGCTGTACAGCTTCTTTGTGAATTTCTTCATATGCCGGACCACTCACAGAGACTTGCGTACTATGTGCAGAAATGCGCCGTCCAGGGATACGGTGGCCATGGGTCTCCAAGAATGCGATTCCGTACGAATCCATGTTACACAAGGCGACCCATGTGTTGCACCTTATCGGTAGATTCCTCCACTTAATTAGATAGTCCTCGGAACCGTCCTTTACTCTTCGTCGTGTGATTTTCTCCGCGGTCCGAGGCGTAATACTTGTATCATCATCTTGAGGAGCTGCACTTGGATGACTGGCATTAGTCAATCCGGCAGGATCAGTTTGTGACTCGGACGAGGTTTCAACCTTCAACTTGGTTTGAGAAGAGGAATCTGTGTGTACACATGCCTCAGTTTGAGTGAAGCTGGTGATTCTCTGTGATTGTTCCGTTTGGGTTGCTTGCGGTACCGATTGGATGGACTTGTGTGGCGCCAATATAGCGCTATGTACACAGGATTCAGTCTCTGTGTTTGGAATTTCAGTCCTCTTGCTTTGGTCAGCCCGTAAAGTTTTCTGCGTTTGATATGTTAACAAGCGCTGTCGATCGCGCCGAATGGTTGATGGAGATGAGGTAGGATAACTACCCCATGTGAATGTAACTTGCATCGAATCTCCATTCTGATGGTGAAGATTCCAGCTTGTCGGGTGAAGGTTGACACTCAACATGTTCAGAATCTTGAACACGTCGAACTTGGGCGTTGCTATTGTCATCTTCAGTTGGGGAAAACTAGTCAATTGATAGAACACTCGCTTTGCAGTGTAGGTATCCGGGATTGTACCACTCTCTCCTCCAAGTGATAAAGGTTGGAATTTCAGATGGAGTTGAATGAAGACGAACGCTGTATATGATTTTTGGTCGACACTTCTTCTATTCAATAAACATTACACAGTACAAACGATTTTACACGAGCAGCCCAGTTTTGGCAATTCCAAAAGCTGTCCTTCAGGGTTCGAGTTCCGAACCTCTGGGTTTCTGCCCCTCCACTCTCGATCACTGACTTTTATGCTGCAAAATCCATGTTGGGACGCAACAAGTCGCTAGGTGATCGGCAACAAGACAATAAACATATACATGACAAATACAGACAGGTTAAACGGAACAATACAACTGATTTTTGAATAGCAATCAAAACAGGGTTGTGACCTAATAATCGAACAGCTTATACTTATACTTGATTAGCTCGAGCACAAGGGAACAATATTTATGATAGGCGGAGAATATAGGAGGATTACGTGACTGCTTGACTAAGCCGTTCAATTAACAAAAACTCAGAGAAAATCATACTATAACAATATAAAGAACAAGGTTAGCAGGAATATAGGCCGGGGTAATTCGTCATATTAAGGATAATTTGAATAGAAAAAACTCTTTTCATTCTACACTACTCACTTATATATCCATACTTATCATATTGCAATATCGTTTGGGGAAATACTTATCCTACCCATCTTCAACCGTTGCTGCTGTTACAAAAAAGGCTATACGCTTAATCACATTTTCGTCAACATATGACAATACCGCTCCATTATTCCAAAAATTACAAATATTGTCTACAAATAAACGACTACCAGGTGTTAATTTTTGTTGACAAATTTTTCAATCACACAAACCTAATTCCAAACACTTTTAGATCATATTTTTCAAAATTATCTTCTGTCCACAGGTACCCAACTAGACAGGCTAAATTAAATTTATATCGCGATTTTTACTATTCTGACTTATCTTTTTATAGTACTAAAATAAAGGGTCCTAAAATATGGAACAATTTACCCTCTGAGTTAAAATCTCACGTTTCGCTCTCACTATTCAAATCAAGGATAACATCGTATTTATTAATGGAACATAATTAGACATCTATTTTGTTTGCCTTCTGTGCACTGTAAGAATTGGCGACATGTTTAACGTCTCAAAATGAAACATGAATTTGTCCCAACTTTTGGGACATGTTTGTACGTACATATTTCATTTTGAAACGGCTTCATGTTTCAATTTGAAACACGTGTCATCCTCATGTGTGTTAATGATGTCTCAATATCAGACATGTCGTCGTTAAACACGTGTCCGTTTGAAACATGTGACATCCTGCACAGTGAAACATGTGTTGTCTCAATCTGAAACATGTTACGGTCGACTACATGTTTCAAAATGAAACGTCTAAGCCCAAACATGACTTTGTCCCAACTTTTGAGACATGTCGCAAGCGAAACGGGTCCGAACATGTGTCAAACTTGGAAGTGTTTCAAAATAGTCTATCTCCCATTACATGTTTCATCAGATCGCCAGATCGCCTGTGAAAGAAACAAAAATACACGAAACATTTATTAAATTCAACTTGCATCAGTTTTTATTCTCTTATCTTCGATGGAATTCAAACTCAGGTATGAACCAACAATAACCATAGGCTACGGGCAGGAACATATATAACAGACCAGCTTGATCCGCAGGTTAACTATGAATATGATAATTCCAGACAGATACAAGTTCGGTACATCATAATTCCCGATGTGAACCAATTTATCATAGCGTTCAAATTGTCCATGACAATAATGTGCTGAAGTTTTGGTGAACACCAAATGGTACATTAATATTCAGATATTAACCAAAATAATAATTTACTTAAGTTTCCACATCGGTGTGTTGATATGACACAACCTAATCCGGCACACAAGAAGAAGTTCTCAACAGGGGGTGCTATATTACATACATATATAGACCATAAATTGCTAATTTAGATACATGAATGTCTGTAACTTGAAAATGATTTATCTGCTCGCGGTAAATATCCTGCCCAAAGAGTCGTTGAAATTCCATTCAGTTTCGGGGAATGGAATACGGATCGCAGATGATTATTAAATAACGGAGCCTGGACTCGTCTCGAGTTGTTGCAACAGTGGTCACAGTCAGTGAGGAAGGAGGAACATTGTTTCACACACCAACAATATTCAATATTTTCATAAAGATGAAAATAATATCCCCTCTCTCCTCTTGGTTTCATCTTCGCATATCCAAGTCGAACACTACACGAGTTGCCTTGGCTGAACATTACACAATATCTGATCAGAATACGAGTTTGTTGATGTCATAGCTCTATAAACATTCCGTGATCCATATTAGAAGGAGTGCAATTACCTCTTTAAAATTCAAATTTGATTGGCTATTCTAAAGAAGTTAACATCAATACAACCAACACTTGCCATATTTGGAAATAACACAGACATGACAGACTGGCATCAAAGAAAATCCTCGCTGCACTGTGTTGGCAAGTTTCTATGTTGATTGGCTATATGATATCACGTGCGTTTCCCAGTTTGAACAATTTACCCTATTCATTAGGTGAAGGTAAATGACGGAACATTAGTGTAGTATTTAACTTGAAATGTGAAGACGCCTGGTTTGGTGTCATTTGTGTCACACAATGGCCGAATCCCGCGCAATGTTGTAATCATATATAGGGCAATCCTATTGAATACGTCCAGAAACTTTTCTGACGCGCTACACACATTTAAAATACTGGATGTATAGCTTTGGTCACATAGAGAACACAGTTGTTGTTTCTCTCAACGCGAACTCTCATTGATGCCCCATCAATGTCACTCTTTTTTATAGCAACGCTGCTGTGTATTTTGTTGGTATGAATGTTTAACGAGATTACTCTTAACCCTCCCGAACATGAAGGAGAATCATGCCCTCACCCCCACCAAACTTTCTACGTTATATCTCCGAAACAACAAATTATTAGGAGCTGACACTGCTTGATTTTGCAGCGTAATATATTTTAGTCAGTTTGTCCCTATTTGCATACCCCTCTCAGAAAAGGATCATTGGTAAATTTAAAGTGGCGGTCATGGGGTACCAGAAAAGTGGTGTTTTATCTTTTTCATCACGATTTTTTTTTGTGGATAAAAGAGTGCATGAACTATTTTATTTCACATCAGATAATTCTTCCCTAATATACCCTGTAGTTTACTTCGGAGAACGTAGCACAAATAAACAAAATGGAAAGTCTGACAGAAAAATCGACTAAAAATTCATATTTAGAATATGACGTAACTGTGAAGTGTTCAAGGATTGGATTTTTTTTGCACTTTCTAGCAGAGCGCACCCCAAGATATATTGTGGGGGCTTTTAGACTCAAGAAGTAAAAAAATATTTAGTGGGGAGTCTCTTCCCAGGCCTTGGCAGGGCTCAAATACCCTAGGCCTGGAAGAGTTATTATTACGATGCAAATAATTCAATTAAATTGGTCGGTCTGTTTATTCTCAATACCGACAGATATATTCACGATCGCTAAAGACCAGAAATAATTTTTTGGAAACTAGTGCTTTCATGCACCAGACAGCATTATTTGGCTTTTATACTGTGTTCCTTGAGACATATCGCCTTTGCGACTTAGTTGTACGTGTTTCGGCTTTGATGTTTCAAACAGCTATTCGGGTCATTATAGCGAAACGGCAACGCGAGTGAAACATGTCACAACCCTCAAATAGCTGTAATCTTACGTCTTTGAGACATGTTTTCATGAAAAACAGGGTGAAACATGTAGCAATATGAAGCATCTCACATGTTACCCATCTCAAAATGAAGCATCTCACATGTTACCCATCTCAAAATCTCTGGTTCCATGGTGCTCCAAATATTTCTTCTTTAAAGTAGCAGGAACACAACTGGGCGGGTGGTGCTTAGTTTGTTCGTCGTGATACAGCTGAATTATTGTTGAAAGCGACGTTAAATTCTATTCACTCATTCACGCTATTCACTCACTCACTCACTATTCTGGTGTATGGGAAACAATAAAGATGTGCGTGTATCTGTGCCCTTGAATTGATTGGCAGGGCTATGTGTGTGGGGTGTCAAGAAGAGCAGATAACCGGAACAGAGTTCTGGAAGAGTCAGATTATATCTAAATCGTGTGAAACAACCGCGAGATATAGTCGCCAGCCGATTCCCCCACATATTCTGGCGCGCAATCTTAGTCAACCGAGTGTTTGTCTTAAATTAGGGAACAAGTTTTTGTCTCCGCTGTGTAAATCGATTCGTCTTTAGTCTCAGAACAGTACGCATTATGCGATCGACCAAGAATGCGATCCCTGCTGACCTTGCTGGGAGAACAGCAATATTCTTACGTGTGCCGTCAGAACAGGCGCGCGTACTTCCGTCGGAACAACAGTTATTCCCCTCATGTCTTTTTTTAAATATCAGTGTCGTCCAGCGTCTGTCAATGCCATATTATTTTAATCTAACAGCTTTCTCTTAACATTTCAGCAATATATGCCCTATGATCTCTGTGTTAGCTATACCAACTGTATATAAATGAAACTAAAATATTAAGTTTAAACGGCGTTCTTCTGTGTGCATATGTGGGTGGGTGTGGGTATGTGTTGGGGATTTGCGTAAGGCAGGGAAGGGAAGACAAATAAATAGATAGTAACCGACTGACCAGACAATGCGTATTTACTCGACTCTTAGCTAGATTTATAAAAATGAGAGTCGGATTTTTTTCCCAAATATAGCTTTCTATTGACTACCGGCGCATGGGACACTCGTTTCTGAACTCTTTTTTCCTTTGTAATAGATGCACAAATCTGTCACTGGAGTACAGACGAAAGTTTTAATGGGGAAAGTTTAGATTGAGAATTGGTCGCCCGGAGACGGCGCTCACTACAGGATGGTTTTCTGTCCGAACAAGTGGTGAGAAATATTTATAGTAGTGGTGTATGAAGCAAAAACGGCTCTATATGTGCATTTGTATCTGAGAGTGGGAGAAAGTTATTCATATATGAATTCCTTCCTGGAAATACAACGCAATAATTTGGAACTCCGTGCCTCTCACGGTCGCACATTTATATTCCTTTGAATATATTGTTGAGTTTTCACAAAATTCAAGCATGCGGCCTAACCACGTGAACCAGAAACTTAATTTCTGAGTATTCTTGGTCGACATGATACATAGCATATATCTAGTATGAGTAGTTCGTATTCTGTTGGATGGGAAACAATAACGATGTGCTTGTATCTGTGCTCTTGAATTGGTTGGCAAGGCTAGGTGTGTGGGGTGTCAGGGGGTGTCACGGAGAGCAGATAACGGGTACAGAGTTCGGTATCAGTAAGATTATATCTAAATCATGTGAAACAACCACGAGATATAGTCGCAAGCCGAGTCACTCAAATATTCTGGCGCGCAATCTTAGTCAACCGAGAGTTTGTCTTAAATTAAGGAACAAGATTTTGTCTTCGCTGTGTAAATCCATTCGCATTTATTCTCAGAACAGTACGCATAAACCGCGTAAGCAAGTATTCACCCGTTCTAGGCACTTTTATCGTCGACCACGAATGCGATCCCTGCTGAGTTTGCTGGGAAAATAGCTACATTCTTACGTGTGCCGTCAGAACAGGCGCGCGTACTACCGTCGGAACAACACAGTTTTCCCCCTCATTTCTTTTTAAATATCAGTGTCGTCTAGCGTCTGTCAACGCCATATTATTTTAATCTAACTGCTTTCTCTTAACATTTCAGCAATATATGCTCTACGAACTCTGTGTTAGCTATACCAACTGTATATAAATGCTACATCAAATTATTAAATTTAAACGACGCATTTCTGTTTGCATATGTGGGTGGATGTGGGTATGTGTTGGGGATTTGCATCAGGCATGGAGGGTGGGACACATAAATAGATATTAACCGACTGACCAGCCAATGCATATTTACTCGACTCTTAGCTTAGAGTTATAAAAATTAGAATCGGATTTTGTTTCCCAAATATAGCTTTTTATTCATTACCGGTACATTGATCGCTCGTTTTCCCCCCTTGATTATTTCCCTTCGTCAGACCGAAGATGTTAGTACGCTGAAATAGATGTACAAATCGGCCACTGGAGTCCAGACGAAAGTTTTAATGAAGAAAGTTTACATCGGGGATTGGTCGCGCTGAGAAAGCGCTCCTTACAGTATGGTTTTCTGTCCGAACAAGTGGTCAGAAATATCAATAGTAGAGGCTGATGAAGCAAAATCGGCTCTATATATGTGTTTGTATCTGAGAGTAAATTACTCATATAAGAACTCCTTCTTTGAAATACAAAGCAATAATTTAGAACTCTGTACCTCTCACGGTCGCACATTTATCTTCGTTTGAATATGTGTTGAGTTTGCACAAGATTCAAGAAGGCGGCCGAACCACGTGAACCAGAAACTTAATTTCCCAGTAAT